>APFE030601015.1:17579-106738 GCA_000404065.3 Pinus taeda | reverse complement strand
AAACAATGGAAAAACCCTTCACATTCCAAAACCTAACCCTGGAAGATGAAACGCCAAATTGGGGGCCCCGTTTTTGGGTAAGTTGGTACATCAACTTCCCGGGGTCGCGAATTGGCGTTTTATCTCCGTTTGACGCGCATGATAGCCCGTTGGAAAGATCTCTCCGAGGACTACGACGGAAAAGACGATTTTTAGTCACGAAAAATCGCTGGCGGTAGATTTCCCAAAAAACGCCGTTTAGGGCCTCAAAATGGCTCCGGAAGTTTAGGACCCGAAAAACTGCTAAAAATAGTAAATTGTGCTATAATTAAGGAAACTGAAAAAAACTGCACGAAGCACTTAGAGGGGATCCAAGTCAAATTAGTGGGTGGCCACCAATATCCACTTGGATCAGCGGCTTTCTATGTCGCTTCCCACACTACCCTTTCCTTAGCTATTGTAGTTTCCTGTCGCCTTTTCTCGGCCAACCGTGTGATGTGCAGCTTGGCATTGTCCTTCTTCTTCTGTGTTGCTGCCTTCTCAAGTTCTGCCAAGTCTGGGGCACACCATTCCGGAGGCCATCTCTCCAAGGCAATGAAGATGGTCTCGTCAGTGGTGATAAATGGGAGCTTCATCCACTGCTTTGTTGTATCCTTTCACTCCCTGATGTATACATTATGCATGTTGAATTTGAATTCTACAAAACTCTGCAGATTGTTGTACACCGTAGGTGACAAGCATGGCCTTTGATTGATACACATTTGAATGCTTATCTCCATGAGCACCTAGAATATTTTGGTGTCATGTATCCTCTTCGCATCCTTTGTGGCCCAGAGTGAAGTGTACTTCACGGCCTCCAGTAATTCTCTGTCAATGATGGGGAATTGGTTGTCCTCCGAAAGTTCCCACGCTATGAGCATTATGTATAACAACAACCATGCGTAGTGGAAGGTTTTTCCCTACTCCTGGGCTTCATGACAGTTCTTCAAAAATTCTTCACATATGTATTTAACCAGTTTAACTAGACCCCCTTTGTACATTGCTCAACCAGTACGACCACCGGCATCGATACTTGATCGGTGCAACACTTCCTCACAACTTTGCCAGCCATGATTTGGGTTGCTACGCGGTAATTTTTCCTTACCGATAAAAACGTGAACATTTTGGAGCGATAAAAAGGTGTCTTTTTAACTCCTAATTACCTCACATTAATTGTCAACCCAGGGACGACTTTTTATTTCAAGAGTGTACTCAGTCTGAGGCGGCTATTTACTCAAGAGTAATGTTTTGCAGTATAGTGCTTTAAAATGCAAAAGTAAATGAATTCTTGGAAAGAAATCTAACTACAACAAAATACCTTGAAGCCTAAATCATTCATTCAGAAAAATAAGCAATGTATCAGTCAAGGGTCCAGTAATAATAACTCATCCCTTTAGAAACTGATGTAACCAAAAGTAATCAAGGAACAGATCATCAATCTGGGGACTAGACAGCAAATTCCAATGCCCACTATAGTTTCAGATCGTTCTGCACATCAAAGCAATCAATAATGCAAATAACAGAAAATGGAACGGCGGATAAGAAATGGAACAAAAATTAAGAAATAGAATAGCGACCCTGAAATGGAACAGCGAACAAGAAACTGAAATGTTCTAAACTAAATCATTCACTCAAACAACCATCAATCGAGGATACAGTAGCAATAACTCATTCCTCTGGATATTGATGCAATTGAAATCAAACCAGAACAAGACAATCAATCTAGGAACGAGGAAGCAATCCAATGTTCTCTACAGTTGACAGTCCTGCTTTTAAAGTAATTAAAAGGAAATCAAAATTGAACTAAAGATGCTATTGAAAGTAAACTAGGAAAACTCTTTAAAAGCAAACTATTGCAATTAATCAACAGAAATGAACAACAAAGTAAATGGGCAGCAAACTGTAATTAAAGGAATCTGAACAACAAACTCTAATTAATGGAAATGAACAACAACAAAGCCAAATTAATAGCAATCTTTACTCTAAGAATAAATCGGACAGCACACGAAAATAGAACAGCATTGATTAATGATAGAATATGAGACAACGTTGGAAAGTCAAATATAAATGCATAATAACTTAACACAAGCACACATTAATAATAATCTGAGTCTGATACCTCAAGTATTAATCCTGGTTAGAAAGGGTAACGATTACAATTCATAACGGAACCACAATGTCAATTGAATAGTAACCGTATGAAGTATAAACCATAGACAAATACAATAATACCAGCTTAGGAAGGTTACAGCTTGATTACTCTGCAATTAAACAGCAATAGCGTTATGTAGAGAACAACAATGTTACATTAATGACTTTAAAGGAATAACAATATGTTAAAATGCACATTACGACTTTCTTGTTGCAGAGAACGAAATATGAAATCTAACAGAGCTGTAATATAAGATAACGAAACACACCAGATTACCGATTCAAGCTGATAAGCAAAACTATGCATAAACTACAAATATAATATATAGTAGTAGCACAATCCACCAGAGGTTGGGCCCTTAGCCGCCAGCAGATGCTGCTGGGTTACTTCAGGATAACAGATGGAATGACAACCAAACTTATATTAAAATATCAAAGCAGAGTTACAGTGGATTACAACAAGAAATCTCTCCATCTCTTAGCCATTATCCATTCACTCTGTCATCCTCAATTCTGAATCTCTAATTCATCCTCAATTCCATCATTCGAATCCCTCCCAAAGTCATCCTCATCTCTGATCTTTGTTTTCATTTAAATAGAGAGATCAGAGAGAAGTTACAATAGAGATAATTACAACATGATTCTATTACAAAATTGGATTGTTTCCAACCAATTGATCAACAAGAAAATATATTTCCATCTATCTTTCAACAAGAGAAAGGCGAATTTGGCTTTGCAGCTGAAATTTGGAAAACGGCCGCAACAGCAAATCTGAGAAAATCGTGCTCAAAGAACCCTGTGTTTCTCTCAGTACAAGTCAAATTTGGGCAAACTGTTCTTTGTTAAACTTAATTGGATCCGTTTTGGACAAAACTCATGTTCCAGATTTTCCAAATTCGTCTTCATTTGCTCAGAATATCAACCGCAAAACTATCACTTCTTATTCCAGCGCATTTCTGAGTTGGCACTTTTAATGATCAAATCTTCAATTTGGAAATTATCTTGGAGGCTAAAAATGGTAAATAATGTTACAACTAATTTATTGAAACTATCATTGATAAAATCATTCATAATCATCAATTTATTAGAAATAAAGGAGAATAAACAATATTCATTCATAAGAGCATAAATCATTATAAAATAGAATTATATGATAAACCGTGATTAATAACATAATAAATAAAAGTAAAAATGGATGAAATAAGTGTTAAAAAAGTGGTCTATTCATGGCCCAACACATCCCCACACCGAATATATTGCATGTCCTCATGCAACAAAAATTGAATATGTTGCATGTCCTCATGCAACCCAAAGACAAAACCCATGTGTTAACTAAGCAAAAATATTTATTCATCTCAGCTCATAAAACAAATGAATTCTTCCTCACTTAATGAATATTCAATTTTAGCAATCTTGATGAAGGCATAACAATGAAGTTATAGCAAACTATGATATAAATAACAACAACCTTCATTAACCATTTTCCCAAAAACTACAAACCAGATTTTGTTGAAATGTTGCAAGTAGATTTGTAATATATGAATGCTTATATGATTCAAAAATCAGATCGTTTTGATGCACGGATCATGAGATATAAACAAAATGGTTGTAGTTGAGAGTGCATGATTTCCGAAATTTTATGAACCAATTTAAATTGAAATTATCTGTGTATGTGTATTTTAATAATATGTCTGTGTTATCCAGAATCACAAGAAGTGAGTTCATAGTCTTAAAAATATTAGGGAAATCAATTTCTGCACTGAAATTGTATACCTTAAATGAGAAAGAAAGCAAAAAAACATCCATCATGCATAGCAATTCCTCCCCCTCTCTGAAAAATTAGCATGGCTTCATGCGATGCTAGAAAACAAATTGAGGTGGTTGCTACCATATGTTGAATTCGACGCTTGGTGTAAAACAATCATGGAATAAGGGAGGTGTTGAGAATGAATAAGAATAGTAATGGATGATAAAGAATAGGAATGACATGGTCATAAGAAAGAAATGAATGAAAGCAATATTCCCCCAAAACTGAAAGAGGATATGCTACTAAAAAATATGGGAAGTGGTAAAGATGTGGAATGAAGGATGATAAATAATGCTCAAAATGGATTTTCATTAAATTCTCCTAAATTCGTAATAAATCAGAAAATTATGCTATTTTACCTCAAGTTTTACCTTCAAAAAGAAAAATGTGGAATGACATATATGTACTGGCATTTGTTGAAGATAATGTAGGCAGAGTTGGTGCTGAAAGTGATGCAAAAGCTAGAATCCAGGCAAGCACATCATGTCTGAATAATTGTTCACGTTTGCGAGTTGCTCGAGCCTCTTCTGTTAGTTGCAATAGTGTGGTCATGCTGCGAATAGAGTTCTGCCCCATACTTGTTGTTCTCCTGTAAAAAAATCATTATTTTGCATACAATCTTCTTGAATCCATAGTGTTAATTTTAAATAGCAATAGACTAAGATGCATGCAAAAATTTCAACCAGAAAAACTTATTAAATCAACAAGTTATGGCAGAGTGCAGTAATCATATCACATGCAATCCCATAATGCATACATTCCCCCCTCCAATTGGAAAAGGAATTCCATGACCATAAAGCATATGGGAGGTGTTGTGCTGACGGCAAGGCAAGGGAATGAACAATACAACAGTAAATGAAGCAGAGTACACATACCAATGATAGGACGGCGAGAGTTATGGTTATAATGAGAGAAGAGTGTATAAAGATAGTTATGAATAAAATATAGGACACGTTGGATTGATGATAAGTTATGAAAAGAGAAAAAGGAAAGCAATATGCCAAAAAGATGCTTTACTGACAGTATTCTAGCTGAAAATGATGCAATTGATCATAAAACAATTTCTCATGCGTAAAGGTTCAAAATAGGGAAAAAAAACAATTAAGGAAATAACTTCTCTAATAAAAAGAAATAATAAGAAAAGGGTATTATAGTAATAATTGACGATAAGATATAACTTCAATACCATAAGCAGAGCCTCTGCTACCAGCAGACGTCCATAGCCTCGGCAGGGTTGTTTTTTAACCCATATGAGCTAGGATCCTTAATTTATAAATGGATAGTTTTAGTGTTGTTCTACAGAAGAGATCAGTGTGCTGGCGTGGTAACCAAATAACCACACTGCCATTCACTAGGAGGTAGCAAAAGTGATTAGGTCGGCTCGTGATGAGACCTCCTGTTCCAATGATAATTTGGCTATCCAGTGGATCATAATCCTTGTGTGGTGGCCATAATGGGAATGTCACTTTGTTACAGCCTTATGAACATGGTAGGATGGCTCACAATGAGACCCCCTATCCTCCATCTGTGAACAAAATTTTGTTGTTATTACACATTTTTATGATAAAAAGTGGGAGGTTCGGTACTCCTTAAGAGTAGGAATGGTGGAAGAAGTTGAACATGTCAATAGAAAAATATACCCATAATTTCATTTATTATAGATAGAGAAGATTATAACCAGGAAGGGTGGAACCAGCATGGTATTAAGATGATCAATCAGTATCATTATATTAGAAAACAATGCAGTAAAGTAACATACAAATAATTGTGTTCTTTTGAAAATAAACTATCATCAAGGAGTTGTCCTGTTAAAGATCATAATGTAAATGATATTAATTTGCTTCAATAAAATCCATAATTCTTGTCCTCATAAAAATAGTGTACTTCATACCATGAAAGGGAATCAATAAAATGTGGTTGAGATGAACTGGGAATAATCCCACAAGTGGAAGGAAGGGTTGCTCTTAAAAATACTCCCAAAGTGTTGTTTTTTTGAAGGAACAGTAAAAACACTCAAAAAGAAAGTGGTGTTCTGTGTAGGGAACAACAAAGAAAATGCATACCAAAAAAGAAAAAATACACACAAAAAAGTGTCAAAATGCAAATGTCGTTCCTTTGGAAAAGGGAACAGCAAAAACTAAAAGTGTCATTCCTTTAGAAAAGGAACAGCAAAAACGTAAGTGTCGTTCCTTTGGAAAAGGAACAACAAAAATCAAGAGTGTCGAAGTGATATTCTTTTCGAAAATGAACAGTAAAACATGAAAGTGCAGAAGTGTTGTTCCATTCGAAAAGGAACAGCAAAACGTGAAAGTGCATAAGTGTTGTTCCATTCAAAAAGGAACAGCAAAATGTGAAAGTGCAGAAGTGTTGTTCCAATTGAAAAGGAACAGCAAAATGTGAAAGTGCAAGGGTATTGTTCCATTCAAAAAGGAACAACAGCTATTCCATTTCGAAAAGGAACAGCAAAATGTGAAAATGCAGAAGTGTTGTTCCATTCGAAAAGGAATAACAAAATGTGAAAGTGCAGAAGTGTTGTTCCATTCGAAAAGGAACATCAAAATGTGAAAGTGCAGAAGTATTGTTCCATTCAAAAAAGAATAACAGTTGTTCTATTTAGAAAAGAAACAACAAAATGTGAAAATGCAGCAGTGTTGTTCCATTCAAAAAGGAACAGCAAAATGTGAAAAAGGAGAAGTGTTGTTCCATTTGAAAAGGAATAGCAAAACGTGAAAGTGCAGAAGTGTTGTTCCATTTCGAAAAAGAACAGCAAAACATGAAAGTGCAGAAGTGTTGTTCCATTCGAAAAGGAACAGCAAAACATGAAAGTGTAGAAGTTTTGTTCCATTTCAAAAAGGAACAGCAAAACGTGAAAGTGCAGAAGTGTTGTTCCATTCCGAAAAAGAACAACAAAACGTGAAAGTGCAGAAGTGTTGTTCCATTTCGAAAATGAACAGCAAAACGTGAAAGTGCAGAAGTGTTGTTCCATTTTGAAAAGGAACAACAAAACGTGAAAGTGCAGAAGTGTTGTTCCATTCCGAAAAGGAACAACAAAACGTGAAAGTGCAGAAGTTTTGTTCCATTCCGAAAAGGAACAGCAGCTATTCCATTTTGAAAAGGAAGAGAAAAACGTGAAAGTGCAGAAGTGTTGTTCCATTCGGAAAGGAACAGTAAAACGTGAAAGTGTAGAAGTGTTGTTCCATTTCAAAAAGGAATAACAAAACGTGAAAGTGTAGAAGTGTTGTTCCATTTCGAAAAGGAACAGCAAAACGTGAAAGTGCAGAAGTGTTGTTCCATTTCGAAAAGGAACAGCAAAACGTGAAAGTGCAGAAGTGTTGTTCCATTTCAAAAAGGAACAACAAAACGTGAAAGTACAGAAGTGTTGTTCCATTTAGAAAAGGAACAGAAAAACATGAAAGTGTAGAAGTATTGTTCCATTCGAAAAGGAACAACAGTTGTTCCATTTCGAAAAGAAATAGCAAAATGTGAAAAAGGAACAGCAAAATGGATAATCATAAAATGTAAGCATGCAAAAAAACAAATTCGTTGTTCATGACATTGATGTTGAAGATGAGTTACACTTTTGAATGAAGCAATACCTGAAACACAAAATATAAAAGAAATTAGAAAAGAAACAACAAAAAACAGTACGTAAATAAATAAATTAAGTTACAACAGCTATGATGTTATGTCAAAAAAAATGATCTATTCGAAAAATGTTTTGGCAGCAAAGACATGACATGAATCTTCAAATGGAAATCAATTCTTCATTTCTTCTATTATGAATCCATTGGGTAATGAGTTAGATGAAATCCCTTTGTTTCATTAAAATTTCTTTCAAGAATCACTTGTCCATAAATTGACCTTCTTTTTCTCCTAGGACCTGTAAAAAAAGAGTATGTACCTGCAATAAAACATTATATCATGGAGAAAGAGAGGTGCGAGGGCTCCCCTAATCCAAAAATTATGCAAAAAACTAACAATTAGTTAATCTGTAGAACAAATCCATGGAGAAAGTAACAAAATAAAATTTATTTGTTACCTGCAGGAGAGCAGTGGTCGACCATACTAACCAGCAATGTTTTAATCACAACTTCTTTGTTTTTCGTCAAAATTGAGTGATTCCAAAGCCAGATGAGAGCTAATTCAAATGTGTATCTCCAATAGAAACAGGTTAAAAATGCAATGATATGATATGTCAATTTTATTTAGAACAACCTGCATAACAGAGTCATTTTCGATTACCCCACTTAGAACAATAGTTGATATTTCAAGCATAAATATTTCGTTTTATGTCGGATTTGAATGATTCAAATTGAAAATAAAATTAAATTCATTTATGTAGTTCCAATAGAAACAGGTTTTGAAGAGAAGAAGAATTGATAGGTGAAATATTGTAAGGAACAGCCGGAAAAGCAGAGTTTTAGGAGTGTTGATTTACGATAGACAGTCAGTATTTTGATCATAACTTCCCCATACGATATCGAAAATGAGTGATTCTAATTGAATTGTAAACTAAATTCATAGGGGAATCTACCATAGAAATAGGTTTTAAAAATTCATTCATTTAGGCTTCCAGAAACTGACTGTCCCAACTTTGTTCCTGAGCTGCCCGCTAGACACCCTGTCAATGTTTGGGTTCTAACTTTTTCGTTTCAAATCCAAATTGAGTGATTCAAATTGGGTTGGAAAGTATACATCAAGGGCTACTTGGGATATAAACATATTGTAAAAATATTCCCTTTTTGTCCCTCAAAACATGACTGTCCCGATTGTTTTTGCTGAAATTCCATGAAGCCAAGAAGCCAAAAAAAATATGATATTGAAGCATTTTTTCAAATTGGTGATAAAAGTGAATATTAGTGTTTGTAGAACTTTTATTTCCATTATAATTCATCTACCTACACAAATGAATTAAAAAATTATCACCAATGTTGATTTGCATAGCATGTTGCAACAAAAAACAACTAGTTTTACATAAAAAAAAAAAAAACAAAAAAAACAAAAACAAAACAAAATGCATTTATTTATTCCCTTATTTATTTTATTTTCTACACTAACCTATTTTAATTTGAAAAATGAATATGACTACATATATGAGTACTTCCAGTGGAGCCATTTTTGAAATAAGGCTTCACGTATACACATACCCAAATTTGAAAAATGCATATTAATGAAAATTAGTGTATGAGAAGCCAACTTCCCTTGAAAAGATGGTGTCAAAAATTGTTGAAGTATGGAGTGATGCTTCAAACAAATGATGGAGTAAAACTAATATTCAATGTATCCATTACTTTGTTGATTTCTCATATCCTTCAGATCATGAAGTTCTTGAGCTTTTAAAATAGCTTGTTGATACATACTATAAGAAACCTCATTTTCTTCCATAGCTTCTACAATTTTTTAATTTGAAACATTCTGAATCTCATTGTAAGTTTTCTCTAATGGCGCATGTGAGATAGAATGGGTAGGAACGGTGGGTAAATTTGGTAGTCAACATTGTAAGCATGTTGTACTGGTTTATTGTGGTGAGGGTGTGGAATTAGTTGAGCAGAAAAAATGTGTAAGGAATAGAGCATTTTGATGATGTGGTTGATTGGGTTGTGTGAATGGTTTTGATGGGCAAGCAAGGTGTTTTGGAAGAGCTGGTGAAGAATATGGAGAATGTGTTTGTGCTACAAGATGAGGGAGAGTAGTCATGCAATCATAAGGTGAACCATGTCCAACTTGTAGACAAGATTGGTGGTGGTTATATTGAAATTGACATGGCTTCCCTAACACATTAGTATTCCATAATGGATTATGCAAGTAAGAGAATGAAGCAGAAGTGTTTTGAACCATACCTATTAACCTTGTTGCAACTTCCTCATCTCTTTGATATGCTGCTTCCATCCTAGATAAGGAAGAGTGAGTATCTATGGGATGCTCCTTTTGGTCATGAGTGAAAAACACTTCATCAAAGTCTTTATTTTTAGGAACTTGCAAAACAACCAATTTTGCATTTAGAGAGCTAACAAAATCAACTTTAAAATTTTCAAATAAAGCATTGATGTCAGCTCTTACGTCTCCTATTCTTGTAGCAGATTTGGAAAAGAAGGAACAAACATCTCTAGGATTCTTACCAGCCTTAGAGATTCCTCATGAATACCTTATGCACAACTTACAAACATCATCATATGATAATTGAAAAACATCACCTTTTCCTATCAAATTTAAGAGTTCTAAAAAATCATCTTTGATCCCTTTAAGAATGAGTGTTTTTAAGATCTCTTTTTGCAAATGCTTATGCTTTGATTTTTGAAGGTTATATTGAAATCGATCTACATAGTCCTCCAAACTTTCATCTTCCCCTTGTATCATACCGAAAATATCTTCATTGGATTCAAAATAGTCTTGGTACTTCTTCAAGAATATGTTCTTCATGTCCTCCCATGATTGGATGCAATTCCCACCTAGGCTCATGAAACATCAGAGAGCTGCTCCTTTTAGAGTAAGAGGAAACACTTTCAATCTTTGATCATTAGTATAATAATCATATCCTCTACAAAGTATTTCGAAATCAAATAAGAATGTATCTGTATCTTCATTTGCTAAACCATGAAAATTTGGTAAAGATAGGGGAATTATGTGCATTTGTGTCACTCCTCCTAGATCTTTGATAGGAAATTCAAAAGTAGAAACGTGAGCCATTTCTTACCATAGTAAAAGATGTTCTTCATGTGTTTCTTCGAGGCTCCTTCTTCAAATGTTCCTGTCAATTGGTTAGTGAAATGGGTGGTGCTTACATCACCACTTGCATGAGATCATGTGATCCATTTTTTAAAAATTTCTATCTTTTTCCTAATCATTCACACAAAAATTCAAACATCTATTTCTACCCTAGGTTCTTTAATAGTCCTGTTGGAAAGCGGGCGAGGGAGTAGGGCTTTTACATGCTCCGTACGTAGGTTCTTACCTTCTGTTTTTAATACCCAATTCTCTCCTAGCATGAACTCATCAGATGCACACTACTCCTTAGAAATGGCTACACTCTCCCCGACAACGGCGCCAAAATGTGGAGCGACAAAAAGGTGTCTTTTTAACTCCTAATTACCTCACATTAATTGTCAACCCAGGGACGATTTTTTATTTCAAGAGTGTACTCAGTCTGAGGCGGCTATTTACTCAAGAGTAATGTTTTGCAGTATAGTGCTTAAAATGCAAAAGTAAATGAATTCTTGGAAAGAAATCTAACTACAGCAAAATACCTTGAAGCCTAAATCATTCATTCGGAAAAATAAGCAATGTATCAGTCAAGGGTCCAGTAACAATAACTCATCCCTTTAGAAACTGATGTAACCAAAAGTAATCAAGGAACATATCATCAATCTGGGGACTAGACAGCAAATGCCAATGCCCACTATAGTTTCAGATCGTTCTGCACACCAAAGCAATCAATAATGTAAATAACAGAAAATGGAATGGAAGATAAGAAATGGAACAACAATTAAGAAATAGAATAGCAACCCTAAAATGGAACAGCGAACAAGAAACTGAAATGTTCTAAACTAAATCATTCACTCAAACAACCATCAATCGAGGATACAATAGCAATAACTCATTCCTCTGGATATTGATGCAATTGAAATCAAACCAAAACAAGACAATCAATCTGGGAATGAGGAAGCAATCCAATGTTCTCTACAGTTGATAGTCATGCTTTTAAAGCAATTAAAAGGAAATCAAAATTGAACTAAAGCTGCTATTGAAAGTAAACTAGGAAAACTCTTTAAAAGAAAACTATTGCAATTAATCAATAGAAATGAACAACAAAGTAAATTGGAAGAAAATTGTAAATAAAGGAATCTGAACAACAAACTCTAGTTAATGGAAATGAACAACAACAAAGCCAAATTAATAGCAATCTTTACTCTAAGAATAAATCGGACAGCACACGGAAATAGAACAGCATTGATTAATGATATAATATGAGGCAACGCTGGAAAGTCAAATATAAATGCATAATAACTTAACACAGGCACACATTAATAGTAATATGAGTCTGATACCGCAAGTATTAATCCTGGTTAGAAAGGGTAACGATTACAATTCATGACGGAACCACAATATCAATTGAATAGCAACCGTATGAAGTATAAACCATAGAAAAATACAGTAATACCAACTTAGGAAGGTTACAGCTTGATTACTCTGCAATTAAACAGCAATAGCGTTATGTAGAGAACAACAATGTTACATTAATGACTTTAAAGGAATAGCAATATGTTAGAATGCACATTACGACTTTCTTGTTGCAGAGAACAAAATATGAAATATAACAAAGTTGTAATATAAGATAACGAAACACACCATATTACCGATTCAAGCTGATAAGCAAAACCACGCATAAACTACAAATATAATATACAACAACAGCACAATCCACCAGAGGCTGGGCCCTTAGCCGCCAGCGGATGCTGCTAGGTTACTTCAGGATAAAAGATGGGGCAACCAGATTTATATTAAAATATCAAAGTAGAGTTACAGTGGATTACAACAAGAAATCTCTCCATCTCTTAGCCATTATCCATTCTCTCTATCATCCTCAATTCTAAATCTCTAATTCATCCTCAATTCCATCATTCAAATCCCTCCCAAAGTCATCCTCATCTCTGATCTCTGTTTTCATTTAAATAGAGAGATCAGAGAGCAGTTACAATAGAGATAATTACAACATGATTCTATTACAAAATTGGATTGTTTCCAACCAATTGATCAACAAGAAAATATATTAACATCTATCTTTCAACAAGAGCAGGGCGAATTTGGCTTTGCAGCTGAGATTTGGAAAACGGCCGCAATAGCAAATCCGAGAAAATCGTGCTCAAAGAACCCTGTGTTTCTCTCAGTAAAAGTCGAATTTGGGCAAACCATTCTTTACTAAAGTTAAATGGATCCATTCTGGACAAAACCCATGTTCCCGATTTTCTAAATTCGTCTTCATTTGCTCAAAATCTCAACCGCAAAACTGTCACTTCTTATTCCAGCGCATTTCTGAGTTGGCACTTTTAATGATCAAATCTTCAATCTGGAAATTATCTTGGAGGCTAAAAATGGTAAATAATGTTACAACTAATTTATTGAAACTATCATTGATAAAATCATTCATAATCATCAATTTATTAGAAATAAAGGAGAATAAATAATATTCATTCATAAGAGCATAAATCATTATAAAATAGAATTATATGATAAACTGTGATTAATAACATAATAAAGAAAAGTAAAAATGGATGAAATAAGTGTTAAAAAGGTGGTCGTATTCATGGCCCAACACCTGGGTCCGTGTTCCCTGGGTCTACGCTCCCTTCTACTATTTTTGCTTCCTCTGCCTCCTGCCCTTGTGAGGACATTGCTTGGTCCTCATCTGTCTTCACTATTGCTTCTTCTACTGCCTGTGTTGTTGCGACTGCTTCTGTAGCCTTTTTCTGCTTTGCGGCTTTCTATGTCGCTTCCCACGCTACGCATTTCCTTAGGTATTGTAGTTTCATGTTCCCTTTTCTCGGCCAACCGTGTGATGTGCAGCTTGGCATTGTCCTTCTTCTTCTATGCTGTCGCCTTCTCAAGTTCTGTCAGGTCTGGGGCACACCATTCCGGAGGCCATGTATCCAAGGAAATGAAGATGGTGTCATCAGTGGTGATAAATGGGGGCTTCATCCACTACTTCTTTGTATCCTTGCACTCCCTGATGTATACATTATGCATGTTGAATTTGAATTCTACAAAACTCTGCAAATTGTTGTACACCGTAGGTGACAAGCATGGCCTTTGATTGATACACATCTGAATGCTTATCTCCATGAGCACCTAGAATATTTTGGTGTCATGTATCCTCTTCGCATCCTTTGTGGCCCAGAGTGAAGCATACTTCATGGCCTCCAGTAATTCTCTGTCAATGATGGGGAATTGGTTGTCCTCCGAAAGTTCCCCCACTACGAGCATTATGTATAACAACAAACGTGCGTAGTGGAAGGTTTTTCCCTAATCCTGAGCTTCGCGACAGTTCTTCAAAAATTCCTCACAAAGGAATTTGAACCAGTTGAACTGGACCCCCTTCGTACATTGCTCAGCTAGTACAACCACTGGCATCGGTATTTGATCAGTGCAACACTTCCTCACAACTTTTCTAGCCATGATTTGGGTTGCTACGCGGACCCCTTTATCCTTGATGCTGGAGATGGCGTAGCCCCTCTTCTTTTTCTCCAGCTTGTATTTTGTCTTCATGGCTTCTGCAAGGGCCAAATCATTGCCCTTTCCTTCGGCTATGGTTGTGGGGTCCTTTCCTTTGCAAGGGAGCCGAGAAATGTGGTGAATTAGGTCCTCCGTGATGGGGATAGGCTCCCCCAACCAGAGATACCCATCATGCACTAGGCAAAGTAGCACCCTAATGATGAAAATGGTGATGGGTGCTCGGTGGAAATGTGGTACCCATAGTAAGTGCATCAACCCAGCCTTTTCCACACTGAGCAACAACTTTTGTAGCTCTAACATTGTCACCGCCCCCTCAGTGTTCTACTTCAATAGGTTCCTCATCTCTAGGTGGGGGAACTTCTTGCAGTCACTGAGATCCTAATATTCAAATTTCATGGTTGGCACATGGCCCAGGTGTGTGCCTTCAAACACTATGCTGTCTGAGAGGAGTGGGGTCTGGAGTGAGCTCTTAGTTTCCTCTAGGTCCTTTGGCACTTTGGTCTTCCCTTTCCACGGAGAGACATATTCAGGAAATTTTGTTGCAGAGAGTATAGGTTGAATATCCTCCTCCATATCTTCATCTTCTTCTGTTGTGATGGTCAGGGCCTGCAGATATTCCCTTTCCTCATCTGTGTCGATCATGATAGTTTTCCCTTTTTTTCCATTAATAGCTTTTTGCGTAGTGGTTTCCTCAGGGACATGCATATGGGGGCCATTGCTTATTTATCTTTCTTGGGTCTCGGCGTTCACAGTGATTTGGGGATTTCTTTCACAACCTCAACACCTTCTGGAACATCCTCCGTCATTGGGGTTTGTGTGGCCTAGCTCGTGGTTACCTCTTCAATTCCCAAACCATCCTTAGTTTTTGTCATCGTTTCTAGACTATATTCTGTCACTCACGAACTTAGGGGCTCAATTATCGTTCAGCTCTCAATGCTCAATGCTCTGCTCAAGCGCTCAATTCTCAAATGACCAAGTGATGTTCACTGGCCAATCCTTTGTGTTTTATAGTGCCTTTTCAATTCGAATTCGACCATTTCCCCCAATTTCGGGCCATTAATGCTTTCTTGGCGGTAGAGTTTCCTAAATATTTCCCATAAATCGCATCTTAAATTCCCGTCACTCGCTCCATTTGGCCTCAATTCTGGCATCCCATCATGAATAGTGACTCCAAAGGTCACTTTCCGGCCAACCCACGTGACAGTGCAACCCTCCGTGCATGGTCACGGACCCTGTGACACTTTTCTTCTGTGTGCATCCCCAATATTGCACAGCTCCCTGAAATAATAGTTTATAGTCCCACGCTCCCTTTCAATTGTCAGGAGCATTAAGACTATTCTTCCTGTGGCTAGTCAGGTGGTCACACCACCCATGTCAGGTTCCATCCGGTCCTCCACCATGGTTCGCAAGGAATCCCCTCCTTCCATTGTTTTGTTTGGCATCGTGCACTCTACTATTTTCAATGTGCTACCTTGGTCACTACGGTTGGCAATATGCAGTCTAAGCCAAGGCAGCAGAGTAACTAGTTCATGGTGATAGTTCTCCCACTTGTTAGTATGATTGTATGCATCTTGCCTTACCATCCTCTGTTTTTCGATGAGAAATGCTTCCTTTATTTCATCTTCCGGCTTCTTGACCTCCACATCCATCAAAGCACTTTTCTCCCTTAGCTGTACCTGTTCTTTTTCAAGTTCACGAAGTCTAAGGTTTCCTTGTCAGATTTCTTCCTCAAGTATTATGTGTTTTGTTTCTCGCAACTGTGTGATTCCTTCGTTCTGGGCTTCGCAGACTATCATATCTACGAGTGTTGCTATGCGCATACTAGGCTTCATATGCTCCATAGGGATAACATCCCCTTCTTCATACTTCAGCTTTGGAAGTGCTCGGGCTGTTAGGGTTTTGCACATGGTCCTATAAGCCCATAGAACTGCTAGTACGCGCAAGTCCCAGTCAGTGCGTCTGACATGGTGGACCATGTTCAGCACTTCGCACACCTTGTCAAAGGCTTCTCCACGTATAATTTTTGGTGTGCTTGGCCTTATCATACTTCATCATTTGCGCCCTCGTCATGCCCACTCCTACTTATTGGTCCTAGTTCTGATCGTGAGGATAGTATGCATTCGTGCAAGTTGCAAACCATACACCTGTACCCATCTGGAGAGGTGGGCATGCAAGCTATTTCACCCATCATACCCAGCTTCCATCCACAGCTGAGGCTTTCCAAACTATATAAGCATCATTCTTCTACAGTCGCGCCAATTCTCAAAACTTCTTTGATGCATACCCCACCATCTTGCGGGCATAATGCACAGTGCCCATTTTAGAGCATCAAAACACTGCTATTCTGGCACCTGTTTCTAAAATTTGTTTAGGAAATCATCCACCACTGTCAACCCGTCATACATGATTAGATCCCTTACCTATGTTGTCACGCAACATAGTGATCTTACCATCATGTTGCAATTGAGCGTGGTTACCTTGTGTAACTGGTTTTTCCATCGTTCTATTTCTTTATCTGAATCTGATGTGCAAGAGCTTTCGCAATCCCATGAAATCATACCATCCACTGTAGGATTCACCCAATCCTCTTCTTGAGCGGTTATCTTGTAGATATAGTCTAGATCATCATCGCGCACTGGCTTCATGTAGCATGATCCTTCCGCAAGGTCTAAAGGTATCACTACGCGTAGTGACTTTTTCTCAAAAATCATTTTGCGCTTCCTCAAATTTATCACTCCATTCATATTTATGGCCCAATCCATTCCCAACAGTGTAGGATAGGGATTGTTGTCATCGACAATCTTTATCACTTTGAAATCTGCAAGTGTGCTTGCACCTTCGATATCTACCATTATTCCCTGTAATCTTCCCATCAGTAGGATCTTCTACTGGTTTGAATAGGGGACCATTGCAATGTGGGCCTACCCATGTGCTCCCATGTCTGCTTTGGCAGTACGTTTGCGTCCAATCCTAAATCCAGAATCACTTGATCCATTTCATATTCCCTTATTTGTGCAGTCAATCTCATCTCCCTTCCTGTTTGCGTTGTGTGCTTCCCGAGCTTCCAGACTACGTGCGGTTCTCCTTACCCAGTGCACCTAGTGATGAGTTCCTATAGTCCCTTCACAGCCTTGATGTTGTGTAGCAACTTCATGTATGTCTCCAGAAAGGTAGTAAGCATTGATAGTTCCATCTCCGGTTCTAGTTTGTCTTTACTACCTGAAGTGGAGGCCTCCATGAAGCTCTTCTTAGCTTCCATGAATGTCTCCTTTATGCGCTCTAAATCAAACTCTGGTTCCTTTGTTGAAGCCTTGTGAAACCAGGCACTTTCTTCTGGCTTCTTAACCTTGCCATCTCCTATTGTGATACCGCTTCGGAGCATGATGTTTACATTCAAGTCCTCCTTGCACAGCTCAGACCTCATCATTTGTAGATTATGAGTCAAGGGAGGCTGGAGTATTCCTTTATTGCACAACATTGCTATCAATGTAGGGTAGTCCTCTGTCTCATGATCAAACTGGGTACAATATAAACATGATGCTCTCGTCGGATTTGTACAGTCACGAGCATAATTCCCTGGCCCTCCGTAATTGTAACAAATTAGCTATTTGCAACCCCTTCCTAGTCCCATTCCACCTCGATCTCATCCATGCCCCTGAAATCCAGTACATGCCATCTATGCATTTTGATCGAGGGCTCATGTTTCCGCCTGAACTCTATAGGAAATGGTCTGATCCATCATCAGTTCATAACTTCTACAGGTGCGTTCATCATGGCCTACTGACCTATAGAAATTATAGAACAACTTCTAGAACGTCTGCATATATTTCTGTAATAGGTGGCAGTTATCTATAGTGTGCTTCCCTCCTATCTAACAAATCATGCACCATAATGGAGGCACCGCACTCGGTCCTGCTTGTGCCTCTGGTCTCACTAGCATCGACCTCCTCCCGCTAGGTAATGGCAATGGTCTTTCCTTCTTTATATTGTCATCCACAACTCCTTGTGCTTCACATAAAACCTTTACCATGAACTAAAATTGATTCAGATCTTTGTTCCCTACTCCTTTGAACACTGAAAATTTTATCGCGCTCACAATATTGAACTATGGTGGTGGCGGAGGTGGTGTGGGCAGAGATGGGGGTGAAGATGGTGAGACTGGTGGTGATGTAGGTGGCAGTGGTATGCGGGGAATTCGTTGCCTTATCAGACTAATCGCACTTCTCGATGAAACTTTCACGAGCTCTTCCTCTCTTTCTCATCAAGGTGAAATCAAGGGGCTATTCTCTATTTTTGCACTACCTTCATTCTATAGATCCTCCCATTTCACGTAGCCCCAAACATTAATTTATTCACATAACCTGCTTTTCTCACAGTAGCATTTTAATCCAAGTGTTCAAAGATTTAATGTACTTACCTCGTGGTCCTTTGAGGAAGCGTCATCCCGCCTCGATGTAGCTGGCCGAAGTATCTACCATGAACTCGGTGATAAACCCTCCTATAATTCGATCGAGACAATGGTCCACAACATGTGCGATCTTATCTTCTGATGCTTCTAGTCTACACACCAATTTTGGAGTCCACATAATAGGTTTGTCAAGCCTGCACCTTCCCTAACTGGTTGGTAACCTTGCGATCCACTCATACAACTCAGAGGGGAAGCATGAAAAAAAAAATCTCGCGGATTTCCGTATATAAGTAGTGCTCTAACCACTATTCCTTTGATACTCGCGGATTCCTATTTTCTTGCACTGCAAGCTCGTGAATTTTTCTGTCCAACCACCCTTCAATTTATTTCTTTGTTGGATTCCAATGACACGACATCAAACATCTCTTATGCAGATCTCAGTCCCGGCAACAAAGCCATTTGTTGGCGTGTTGGGGCCTAACCGAGGTTTAGAGGTGATTTAGCCAAACAAATCCTGGTACTACTAGCCCTTTCAGCAACAATTCACAGAGTGCGGACTAAGGTCTCACCCAAAGTAGTATGGGAGGGTGCTAGAGCTAGGTTTCCATACCTTGGAGATGTCTGATGAGTTCAAGTGGTTTGCAGTTCAACCCTACACACACGTCGCTACGTGCACTTACCTGTACCTCGAAGCCTGAGATGCTGCCTTCGCGTAGACCTACTCGGGGGCCGAACTCTATTATTACTCAATTCCTTACTAGTATTCCATCATTAGTTGATTAACTTAGCCTATTTGCATGTGTAAAGTATACTTAGCAATATAAATCATTCATACAAGTGTGCACAGTAAATAAAAAACATATTTGCAATTGATATCAAACATGTAATAACTCAAGAACAAAGACACGGAATTTGGATAAAACTTGTCTTTATTATTCTCTTCTTCGGTTACAGACTTGACTCCACCCTACGCGCCTAGCTGTAGGGGTCCACACACTCAGCTGCAGACAACTAGGCCTCTGTGCACTCATCTGCAGAGCCTTCTCCTACTCTACGACCCAAGATACACTTCAACTCTTGCTTTATGCTTCTACTTCTCTATCTCATACTTCCCTCTCACTAACTGACTTCAACACTTAGAGCCTCTCTCTATTTATACAATCCCATGGTCCGTGGACCATGAGCAGGCCGACATTACATTACAAACTAGGGCAGACAACCGTATGACTCTAACATACTTCCGTGCCTGCAATTCACCATACTTTACAACATCATTCTGTCAAAGCATGGGCTTTGAGCCCCAAAACATGCCTCGGGGGGATTCCATGCCCAACACTTATTAACACATAATGGTTTAAGAGAAGAACCACAAAATAAGGGTATCTAATGAATCAACAACAACCAATTTAAATCCATATTCAAAATGATAAACATAACATTTTCTGAAATGAAAGTCATGGAGACGAAATTACCTAGGTTGATTGAAGTTGAGGAAGCTATGTCAAAGCATTGAATTAACCCTAAAAAAGAATGGCTCTAGATGAAAACTCAATGTATATGCTTGAAAATCATTTTTCCAATCAAACTAACATGTTGTCGAGCTATGTAAATAAAACTAAAGAATAGAACAAATTAGTGACAACTATCAAAGTATACCATGTCATCTTACTTTTAAATGTAAGAAAGACTTTTAACACTTTTTTTTAAACTATATGGAGATAGATATGATCTTTATATAAGAGTTTTCATATTTAGTGATTTGTTTTTTTAATATGATCTTCCCAAATCTTCTATTTCTTTAGTGTATCATTGCACCTTTAGGGGCAATTGCTAGTTTAATAAAGGTGAAAGACAACCAGTCTCTTAGTGAATCATTGTGTAGACATCATTAAATTCCAAAGAAGTTAGGGACTTCATCAAGTCACGATGAAATGAAGGTGTGTGAAAGCTCTTTCTCAATATTTTAACTAAAAATTTCAAATAGTTTTACATATCACTGAAATGAAGTCCCAAAAACATCTTTTCTCCATTGACAAGAAGTATATAGATATACACACTTATAGACATACGAAACTCAATTAAGAACATTCAGTACAAATTTTCATTATGGTTGGGAATGGAACATGAGTGTCTCCACACCTATGAATTTATTCACTCTATGGACAAATCTCTAAATTCATGGGTATAACCTCCAAAACTTTCACATAAATCAATGTAAAGGAATATCTCTCTGTTCTTCTCACGCATGAGTGCTACTTTCATGGGGGTGGGTGATATGAATTGTTCCTCTTCCTTTCGAGAAGATGGAGAGAATCACTGAACTGAGTCCTCTCTTACAATCTCAATCGACCTAACTAGCAATGATTTCCCATCCGTTCTTGCCAAACAATGGTTTGTACTACTGATTTTCTTCTATTCAATATCAATTTCTGGTTATGTAGGGTTTTCATTTTTTGGTTGTCTAATGTCAAACAATTTCATTTGACTTGGGATATATACAAGAAACCTTGCCATTCATGTTGCAGACTCAGCCTATGTTTTACATACAATAATACAATTCATTTACGCTTCAAACATTATAGAGATTTTATTCATATACATTACAATAAGGGCAAAAGATTGAAGGACAATTGATCCAAATGGGATCTCAAAAAGCCAAAACTTAAAAGTCTTTGGATTCAAGAAAAATAAGTTCCACTGTATAGAGCTCGAAAAAATGAATCCAACACAACTTGAATGGGAAAAAACCAAGTTTGTATGCAGAAGTTATTCAAAGTCAAAGTTATGGTC
This sequence comes from Pinus taeda, assembly GCA_000404065.3. Lineage (NCBI taxonomy): Eukaryota > Viridiplantae > Streptophyta > Pinopsida > Pinales > Pinaceae > Pinus > Pinus taeda. Next base: position 85,337 of record APFE030601015.1, on the reverse strand, counting down.
AAAGCGGGTCAAAAGTCAAAGTCAGAGTGCTCAAATCATGGTTCCAACAAGCAGGGTTCGAACAGTAAAGGTTCTAACTCGTGGTTCCAAGAATGGACCCATTAAGAGGCCACCACACAACCCTATCAATGGGCGACACACGACTTATTTTTATTTGTCAAAATTATTGGTATGGATATGACTGTCCTTGAAGGGATTCAAGTCAAATACCTCTCAACACCAAATCCATCATTAAATTTAGGAGGTGATTATGGAATGAAGTGTTATACTTTAGATTTAGTTTATATATTTTTAAATTTTATAGTTATATTATATAGTGTAATAATATTAGAATGAAATAATTAGCAGAGTATATATAAATTAATATGTATTGAATTTAATTTCCGATCCACCAAATGTTGAGAGGATTAAATCTATTGAGATACAAACCTGGATTTATTAAGGGCCTAGAGGGATAATTATATTGAGATACAAAAGAAAATTAAGTGAGTAGATTCGGAGTTAAGATGAATCTAGGATGATTTAATTATTAATTATAATTATAATTATTAATTTATATTTGTTGTAATTTATTTTATTTCTTTATTTTCTTTTCATATAATTTGACCTATCAAAATGCTTACAAAACATTATATTGCATTACAACATATCTACCATACTAGTAGTGTTTCTAAGTGCAATTAAATAGTTCATATTTGTTAATAGGCATTAATATATGAGAAATATCAAAATACTCACTTTTCATATAGCACTTTTTTTTCCGTTGATAAATGCTTTCCTATACAAAAAATGCTTCTATCATATATATATAGATAAATTTGACCAATTCTTATTACCGCTACATTATCACTGAAATATTTTTCAAACCCCATCCTCTATTATAATATCATGTACACATGTACAATATTTCCTTATAATTTATAGAGATCTGAAACACGCAAGAAAAATGTAGCTAGCAATTCTTCCTGTTACAAACTACCATCTTCGCCATCGCAAAATGCCAGGGAAGGGATAAACAATGAATTGTAGAATACCAACAGAAATGAACACATTGGACATAGATGAAGTGATAACTCACTCAAATCCCTGAAACTAATAAATTCTTATGTTCTTCTTGGGAAAGGCAATAGACCATCATTGTTGGCATTGTTATGATAGCGGCGAGCCTTGGGTCTGCATCAAAATTCTGCCAAAAGTGCAATATGATCAGATGACCACTTAGGAGAAGGAAGACTTGTGTCTTTACATAGGATCTCCTCATCCAAAATCTCTAGCAAAGACTCCACCATAAGTGAATCCGTTGTATAGAAAATATAGTCAAGAGTTCCAAGAAAATCTCTAGTAAGGTTGGTGAATAAAGGTTCATTTGTTATAGGGTTCATTCTTCTTCCTTGATGGTCTAAACCTTGCGCTACTCCCACCATTCTTGAAAAGGAAGAATAAGCACTAACCAAAGGTAGCTGGCGACAAAGCTTTCTTGTAGGATGTAATATACCAAGGGGGACTATTGTTAAGTCCGGATGTGAGGATTCAACCTTTCCCATTACAAGAAGAGCATGAGGGGCACTTGCAGGAATTGAGTTGAAAGTGCCACAAACTAACATAGGTATGTTTTCACTAGCAACTATTTTTTCTAGTCCTTTAAGAAGAGTATGAACTTGCTAGATTTTTACATCCTTGAGATCTAGATTGGCATTTATGTGTGTTTTAGCCACACAAACAAGTTGGATTTTTCCTGATGCAAGGGCATCGATCCCATGATTCGTGTCCTTTGCCTCCAAAATTACAATCAATGCAACATTGTCCTTGAGAAACCAACTAAGAGCAGCATTTTTTCGAGCTAATGAAACCACAACGTCTGTCAAAGCCTGGGAAACTTTATTGAATTCAACTACATATTTCTTAACAAGTGCAAAATGATCACGTCGGAAAAATGTTGCACACCCATCAATTGCATAGGTTGTGCAAGTGTAAACCTCTGTTGTTTTCTTCTTGTAAACAATTGTGTACCATGATTTTCTGAATTATTTATTCATAACATAGCCCATCCCTTAAAAAATTATTTTTCCCCAAAGGAGAGGTAACGAGGGATATTGTTTTCGGAACTTGTCTGCTTCCCACGAGGAATATTCTTCTGGAATTTTTTTCCACTTGATCAAGTATTCTCTAATATTTTTTGTTGAGAAATCTATAGGGCAATGATTAGAGTGATTTCTCTTTACTTGATAGCTACTTGTGATGTCTTTTTACTTATTAGATTTGTTATTTATTATTATGTGTGTGTATAATCAAACAACTACCAAAAACAATAAGAACAAGAACACAAAATATAGGCTGCAAGCCATGGCCAAAACCTCTCCACTTGAGAGGAAAACCCGCACATCCCTTCTCTTCCTTATAGATTCTTCAATTGACTAAAACCATTAGCCTAAAACCATTAGCCTTCAATACCAAGACCAACCTCTATGGGTAATGTGCTACCCTTGATCTAGTCAAACCCAATCAAATCTCTTCTAAGAGTACTTCTTCGACCTCCAGCAAGATAATTTCGGCCTTCACCACAAATCTAAAGTTTTTGCCCCACAAGCAGTTGTTGTTGCCATATATGTGCACCTTCCTTTGACCTTCACTTACCTTTATCTGACTTTTGGATCTTTAGGATGACCCTTGGTGACCTTCACTTGACCTTCTTGCTTTCTTTTCTCCAAGATCGAATTTATAGATAGAAACCCTAGATCTATGGCAGAAACCCTAGTCCTCCTTAGTACGTGTGAGACAGAAATATCCCAAACAAAAGTCTTCTTCATCATCTTCCTTCTTCGTGGCCTTCTTCTTCCTCCTTCTTCACTAAAATGAGTGATGAATGAATGTCTCTCAAGGAGGACAAGTTTCCTCCTATATATAGGATCTTTAAGGTGGACATGGATCTTGCTTTTAGGCCGACTTGGTCTTGGAGGGTATTTAGACACTTTTAAAGACAAAAGTATTTTTCTTTACAAGTTACAATGTTCCCAATGGGGTCTTTAATTTATGAGAATGACTCTTTTGACTTCTTGGTTAGGGAAAACCCTAGAATCACTCAACAAGTGCTTCACCTATAAAATAAAAGACCTTGAGCATGAAACCCATGCTCCAAATAATAATAATAATAATTTTCTTTCATTTTAAAATTTACAAGAATAAAAAGTACATTACATATTTATGAATACCTAGTTACACAGTTTTCAACAATCCTTCTTCATTAGGGAGGTATTCATAAATGGTACAAGGACATTCTCAACCTAAAGAGATCTCATAAGAAGAGTTGGATTGGTAACCCATTTTGTTTAGCATCATATCAAGCAACATTGTAACATAACAAGGCCTTGACTAACAACTCTATCTCTCCACAAGATTTATAGACACCAATGATTTATAAACACCATCATCATTGTCTTTCAAGGTACATACTCCACCCAGGTGTTCACAAAGTATGACCTTCTTTGGACTATTATTATCTTGCATAAATAGTCCTCAAATAATATCAGCCCATGACTACTCTCATCTTGGATTCCCTACCTCATCCTCAAAGAGTATCAAATGCCAGATGCTTACCCAATCCTCCATTTTGTCTTCCAAGTGAAGATAAGAATGATGTTCCTATCTCTCCCTCTCAATTAGGGAGGATACATCAACCAAACCAAGCTTGTCTCTCCAGTATACAAGATTTTTGTTAGGAATATATTTTGTCAATATATCAACTAATTCTTCATCAATGGAGATATATTGTAGCTGCAACACGGCATATTGTACTAGCTTCTAAATGTAGTGATATTTGTTGTTGATATGATTTATCTTTCCATCAAACATTGGGTCTTCAGATAATCATATACAACTGGTGTTATCATAATGTATCATTGTAGGGTCCTTCAAATAGGTCAATTACCAGCTTCCTCAAATAGAACACTTCTTTACTTACTTCACAGACTACAATATACTCTACCTCAGCACTACTCAAAGAAATTGTATCTTTCTTTCGTCTTGTTGTAGCTTTTTCTATCTCATGTCACACAAGTGCTTCAGAAGATATAGAAGCCTCCTAAAGACAATCTCTAGGTTGATAGGAGACCAGTGTCTAGGGCATCCTAGAGGAGTGCTTTTGAAGATTATCTAAAGGCTTTCTTCTGCACTCCATATTTCACGTAATTTGGAAAGGGATAATTCAGAGCTTGGTTCAATATCCCTTCACCAATGTAAACTCAAGCAAACAAACTGGTATATAATGGCTAATTTTAGAGAGAAATGTGTTGGTTTTGGTGGTCGAGAGACAATAATACACATCTTAACATTGTTATTGTAGTATAGATGAACATGAGGAAGGGAAGGAGGGAAATTGATGCAAAGGTTTGGAAATAACACAAAATCCTAAGCAACAATCTCTAGAAGAAATATGGAAGAGTGAGGAGGTGAAAATGCAAAAAAAGTGGAGCGTGAATTAAGGTCTTAATCTCTATGCCTCATGAATACATTTGTCACCAATTAGCATGAGTAAATCTATGCTTAAATACAGGTATTGTACACTATTAAATAACACTAGTAAATATGTGTTTACATAGTTACTTCTCACTACTTAGTAGCATATATACAACCATGAGAGAGTGAAACCGGCAACTTCATAACACAATTTCAGAAGAGGAAAGACATACATGAAATGATATACAAATGGGAAAACATACTGCACATTGCTCTAATTGGAATCAGCAAAATTGCTTCATTAATCTTTGAAGATCGAGTCCAAATCACCTATCCATTACATTTAACAATTATGCTTGAGCACCTTATGAACAAGCAAATTGAACCAAAGTGGAACCTCTCTCTCTACAAATAGAGCTCAGAACTTGCAAAAATAGATTTCGGGCCTCTAGAACTACATAATTTGGAAACCTCTCTTAAGTGTTTCTTTCCTCTATTTATAAGGAGAGGGGGAGATTTTAACAACAGTTACAAAATATATCAACTGAGCTCCAATTTTATAATCGACTAACCATCTCAGCATGTGAAGGTTCCACTACACAAAATGATCACAAACAGATTTGGTTCCATTCTTGAAAATGCAAAAATTATAGAATAATAGACATAAAGAAAACTAAATGATGTTTGTGGAAAATATCTCCCTTCCATTCCTATGATGGCCTCCGATCAGGCCAAATCTTTGCCACGATTTTCCTCTATAGTTTTTTAGTTGATTCACCTATCACTTTCACCTTAACTTCTTGAATTCCCCACTCTCTGGAGCTGGGAGCAATCAACTATTGGTTTCTTATCATAGTGCAGAAACAGAGATCGACCTGGAAGTCTTTCATTACCTAACTGCATGGAGCTCCATGCTGAGAAATTTATTCTCTGGTAACCTACACACTGCTTCTTGAGTCCCATACCTCCATTTACTCACTGAAGACATGCATTGGAGCACAAAGATGGCTTGTATCAGTGCAAGGTGAACCCAACATTCTTTCCTATTGATCGTGGTCCTTGCTTCCTTGACCCAACGATCTTTGACAGTCACCATTACTCCTGAGACCAACTCTTTTCTTCCCGCATTCAACCTGTCATCTACCAACCCATATGCATTTAACTCTCGCTTTCGCCTTAACTTCTTGAATTCCCCACTCTCTTGAGATGGGAGAGATCAACTATCGGTTTCTTGTCATAGTGTAGAAACAAAGATCGACCTGGTAGTCTTTCATTGCCTGATTACGTGGACATCCATGCTGACAAATTAATTCTCAGGTGACCTGCACACTATTTCCTGAACCCCATACCCTCATTTACTCATTGAAGACATGCATCGGGGCATAGAGATGGCTTGTATCACCTCAAGGCAGACCCAACACTCTTTCCTATGGATCGTGGTCCTTTCTACCTTGACCCAATGATCTTTGCTAGTCACCATTACTCCTGAGACCAACTCCTCTGTTCCTGCATTCAATCTTGTAGTTGTCGAACCATATGCCTTTAACTCTCTGTATTACACTATTGGAGCCCAATATGTCTTGTATTATTGCAATAGTGTTATATCAGATATTTTACTCATCGAGACTTTTATTCTTAAATACATTATGCAAACAAATTTTCGATGTACTTATCCCCTTTTGTTTAGCCGCTTTATATTTTCCTCCATGGGACTAGGTGCAGTGATCAAAGGCTTAGCCTTAAGGCGCTAGGGAAGTTTTTCCTACCCAGGGGTCGTTTTTCCTTTTTTAAGAGCTTAGCACCTTTGGATCTATACATTCTTCTTAACCATGTGCCAACCCTAATATCAGAGCCCCCTTGTCAGAACTTGTTCAAGTGTTAAGTGTTACAAAGTTCTGACATCCTCAACCTCTGATACGCCGACCTTCGATATGACTTCATCTCTCCACATGGAACCTCATGAGTGGTGACAAGTGTCACCTAGATTTCCCCCTTAGGCAACTCAAAATGCCAAAACTGCCTACCACATGTCTTGTCATACCACCACATCATACTGAAGTCAAATGCCACTATAGCTTATCGGGACCAATCATATGCCATCACATGTCCAGCTAGAGGAGAGAGAAAAGGGCCCATCCACCTTTGGTTTTGTGATGAAATCCTTTGTTAATCTTTATTGGAGCTCCTCGGTTGTTTTTAACTTTATCGGCACATTATTCATATTGCAACTTTTTAAAGGTTGTCACCTTAAGAAGTTGCAATTCTCCAGTTCACCGACCCATTAGGGGAATTTTGAGGTCTAAAATAGGCCTCCTAAGGAAATTAAAAAATAATAGTGGAAATAACGAAATAAGATTAGATTACATCATCAAATTTTAGAGGGAAAAAAAGAAAAAAGTACTTTTTCAACTCGTATTTTCAACTTATCTCCCTATTGGTTTACTCAAATTTTGAGCGGGAACACTCATTGGATGAAGGATTTGATTCCTCATCCAAGGAATACCCACTTTACGTGCTTTTGATGGACCCTGCTACGAGAAAAATGAGAAATACATGAAAAATGTGACTGCAATCACACTTTTTTCATGTATTTCTCATTTTTCGTGTAGCGGGGTGCAATAAAGGTATGCAACATGGGTACTCTTTGGATGAGGAATTAAATTTTGCATCTAACGAGTACTCCCACTTGAAATTTGAGTAAAAAATTAGGGATATAAGTTGAAAATATGAGTTGGAAAAGTAGTATTGTTATTTTATTATTTTTTAATCATTTTACTTTTTTACTCCAAAAACAATGAATCATCCCCAATGGTTGACATCATCATCTTGAATCCTATTGGTTCTTATAAATTTTATTTTGGTTGTAAATTTTTCTTAGGAGGCCCATTTTAGACCTCAAAATTCCGTTAATGTTCCAATGTGTCGATGCTCTGATATCTCAATACCTCTGATATGCGATCATTGATACCTCTAGACCTATGTTATGTGATCACTAATTTTCCTTACCTCCGATATGAAATTTCCAATATGCCTAATGCTCTGAATGTTTGATGTTGAGATTGTCGATATTTGATGTCTCTGGACCTCCTATATGTGATGTGTCGATACACTTGATGCTCTGATGTTGTGATGCACTGGTATGCTTAACCTCTGATATGCAATCACTGATATCTCTGGACCTCCACTATTGTGATCTCTGATATTCTGGACCTTCCTAAGGCTTCAATCCTCCAACTTCACCAAACCATATCTTTTGATCAAGTAGTCCATTTTTGGACTTCCACATATCGTTGGAAATCTTGTTCAGATTATTTTCCATTGGAGAGGGTTCGATTTAGGATTTGAGTCCATTATGCTGCTTGGAAAATGACTGCAAGCTTCTCTTCTCATTTACACTTTGGACAGCTAGAAACACATTTTGCAGTAAGTGACAACATGTCTCATCCATGAGATCATGGAGGATCCCAAACTGAAGCATCCTCAAGTAGTGCTCCTTCCATCCTTTTCATTGCATCCCTAGTCGGAATCTGTATATCCCATGAAGTGGACATCATTCTTCCTAACATATTTCAGGAAATAGCGGATGGTTCCTTGTAGATATCTCAGTATATGTTTTATTTCTATCCAATGATCATGCTTCGGCTCCACTTGGAATTGAGAGAGAACATTTATTACAAAACATATGTCTATTCAAGTATGCACCAAGTACATTAGTGAGCCAATCAATTGTCTATACTTAGAAGGATCCATAGGGCTCAGTTCAGAACTACTTATTCTTTTCAAGTTTGTGATCATCGAAGTTGTCATTGGTTTTCACTCCATCATGTGAAACCTCTTCAACATATTCATCACATACTTTCCTTGACTCATATAGATTTCATCAAGTCCTTGCCATACTTTTAGTCCAACATAGTAATGCATTAGCCCCTTATCCTTCATGTCAAATTTTTTTGCTAGTTGCTTCTTACATTCTTCAATTCAACCTTCTACACCTATTAAGAGAATATCATCTACATACAGAAGAATGATTACCGGTTCTCCCTTCACAAACTTGATATAAAGCATCAGACCAACAGAACTTTTTGTGAAGCCTAATATTTGTAGGTATGCATCCATCTTAGCATACCATGCACTTGGTTCTTACTTAAGGTCGTATAATTCCTTCTTCAATCTACAAACATATGCCTTTATGTCTTTAAATTCAAATCCCAAGGGTTGTTCTATATAAACTTCCTCATCAATTGTGCCGTCCAGAATTGCAGTCTTAACATCCATTTGATGGATGTTCCATCCCATCAATGCAACGAAAGAGACCAATGAATGTATAGTTGTATACCTTGTTATCGAAGCAAATGTCTCTTCATAGCCAATGCCTTCTAGTTGAGAGAAACCCCTAGCCACAAATCTTGCCTTATACTTGTCAATACTTCCATCTATTGCATGTTTAATCTTATAGATCCATTTGGAAGTTACCACAGATTTGTCTCTGGGCTTAGGAATGATCTCCCAAACTCCATTCTTCATTATAGATTGATATTCTTTATTCATGGCATCCTTCCATTGTTGATGATTGATAAATTCTTCAAAAGTGGATGGCTCTCCTTCTATTAGTTTTTTCATGCTAGATGCATACCTAAACTATCGTTTGGGCTTCTTTCTTTCCTTGAATGTGCCTTGAGCTTCTCCTTGACCCTCTGCATCAAGTAGTGTAGACTTCAACCAGTTAGGTCTCTTTCTTGATTCATGAATGACCACAGGTTGAATAGATTCATTGGGACCTTGATATTCATGGTGAGATTCTTCTTCTTCCCTGTCAACTTCTTCCATAAATACTGGAAGTTCTTAATCATCAAAGTCCATGGGAAGTTCCTTAGATAATGTGATACTTTCATCAAATATAGCATCTCGACTTACTTATATATGATTTCCTTATTTTATGTAGATTCTATAGGCCTTGGGAGAGTTACTGTAGCCAAAACATGTTCCTCTCATGCCCGAAGGGTCTAACTTCTTTCTTTGTCCTTCGGTATATGAATATATATAGGAAAACCAAAGGTTAAGAGATGATCCACAGTTGGTTTCTTCTGAGAAAATACTTCTTCAGGAGTTATGTTATCTAGTGACCTATGGGGACTTTGATTTTGAATATATGCAAATGTCTTTGTGGCTTCTCCCCACATAAATTCCGATATATATTGATCATGCAACAATGCTTTTACACTTCCTTCAATGGATCGGTTATTTCATTATGTAACTCCATTTTATTCAGGATTATATGGAACTATTAACTCCTTGTTAATCCTAGACTCATTATAGAAATCTATAATCTCCTTGGATGTATATTCTCCTCCATTATTGGACCTCAGTATCTTGATTCTCCTTTCTGTAAGGTTCTCTATTTTAGCTTTCATTTATTGCAATTTGCTACATACTTCATCCTTGGATTTCATTAAGTAAACCCAACTTTTATTGAATGATCATCTACAAATGTTACATAATATAGATGACCTCCAAGTGATTTAGGAGTCATAGGGCTATAAACATCAGAATGAATAAGATCCAGTATTTCTTTTGACCATGAAGCACTACTTCCAAATGGTCTCCTAGTGTTCTTACCCAATGCACATCCCTTACATACTCCTTCATGATGTTCTTTCAATTTGGGGATTCCATCTACTATAGAACTTAGAGTTGGAAGGATTTTGAAATGAAGATGACCAAATCTTCTATGCCAAAGTTCACATGGGTTGATTTCAATGTGAACCAAACCTTGTGCAAGAGGAGATATCAACCTACAAAGTTTCCCTTCATGAATACCAATTACTCTAGAATTTTCTATGTTTGATTTCTCACTCCATGCTACAAATTTTCCATCAATGAAGGCTATTCTATCACCCTTATCTTCTAGAATTGAAATGGAAGTAAGTTCTTATGCAAACATGGAACAAAAAGGATGTTATTGAGATGAATGTTACTTCCAATTTTCAACTCTATATACGTTGATCCAATTCCTCCTACAAGATAACTCTTATTATCTCTAAGTTCTGTAAGTAAGAATATTGACCCTGTAATAATGTCTTCAGTTGTTTGTGATGACCAGTCATGTGCCTAGATGCACCAATATCGATTACCCAAATGTTATTGGCTTGGAATGTGCTAGTGAGTGGTGAGAAGAGACCTTCATCCTTTGTCTTGATTACTTTCTTCTTTGTAGTAAATATAATATTCCATTATTCATTGATGCCTTTATTGAAATGAATTTCTACCTTTGAACACTTATTGAGGAACATCTTCAATGTAGTGGAGATATTCATAATGCCCTTATCCAACCCTAGCTCTAATACCATGTTGAAAAATCTATAGGGAAATGATTAGGGTGATTTCTTTTTACTTGATAACTACGTGTGATGTATTTTTATTTATTAGATTTGTTACTTATTATTATGTGTGAGTATCATCAAACAAGTACCAAAAACAAGAAGAATAGGAACATAGAATATAGGTTGCAAGCTAGGGCCAAAACCTCTCCACTTGAGAAGAAAACCCGCAAATCTCTTCTCTTCCTTATAGATTCTTCAATTAATAAATTCCAAGACCTTAAGACTAAAACCAATACCCACCAAGACTAATACCAACCTCTCTAGATGATGATAACATTGATCTAGCTAAACCCATTCAAATCTCTTCCAATAGCACTTATTCATCCTCCAACTGCAAAATTTCAATCTCCGTTGCAAACCTGAATTTTTTGGCCCCCCAACAGTTGTTGTGCCACACGTGCGAGTCTCGATTTTCCTTTTGGGCCTTCCTTTATCCTTCGCTTTCCTTTCTCTGACTTCTGGAGCTTGAGGATGACCCTTGGTGACCTTTGCTTGATCGTCTTTCCTTCTTTTCTCCATTATCGAACTTGTAGATAGAAACCCTAGTCCTCCTTAGTACGTGTGAGAGAGAAATAACCCAAAAAAAATTATTCTTTCTCCTCTTCCTTCTTCGCTAGAATGAGTGATGAATGAATTTCTCTCAAGGAGGAAGAGTTTCCTCTTATATATAGGCTCTTTAAGGTGGATATGGCTCTTCTTTTTAGGTCAACTTCCCAGTTTCCACGCCAACTTAGTCTTGGAGTGTATTTAGACATTTTTTTTATTTACAAGTTACAATGTGCCCAATGGGGTCTTCAATTTATGACAATGACTCTCTTGACTTACCGACCTAGGACAAACCCTACAAGCACTCAATGGGTGATTTACCTATAAAATGAAAGACCTTAAGCATGAAAACCATGCTCCAAATAATAATAATAATAATAATTTTCTTTCATTTTACGATTTACAAGAATAAAAAGTACATTGCATATTTATGAAGACCGAACCTAGTTACACATTTTCAATAGTTTTGGAGCATAATACCTCCTCTCAGGTAGCAAGAATTCCTTTGGGTTCCAAAACGATCCTTCCTTCTTCATCGACTTCAAGTATCTTGGTCTGAGCTAATTGGTTTTTTCCTAACATTTTTTTGAGACATGGAATACGTTGTGGATTTGATAATTATCTATTAGTTTCAATCCATAAGAAATGACACTAATCTTCCTGATTATTTGGAAAGGGACATAAAATTTCAAAGCCAAGTTGTTATTTCCTTGTTGTTTCAAAGCTAATAGTTTTTAGGGTTGTAGTCTTTCGAATACCCAATCTCCTTCCTTAAATTTTCTTTTTTTTTGGTGCTTGTCAGTTTGTTGTTTCATTTGATTGCTATCATTTGTTAAGTTTTCCTTTAATATTCTAATAATCTTTTGATTTTATTTTAGATGAATCTTCAATGCTTGAACCTCAGAGTCATTTAATGCAAAATCATTCCATTTTGGAGGTTCATAATTGTATAGAGCCTGGAATGGTGTCAATTTGGCTAAGGTGTGATATGTGGTATTATAGCACCATTCTGCTAGGTGCAACCATTGAGACCACTTATTTTTTTATTAGTTACAAAGCATTGAAGATATGTTTCCAAACTCTTATTTACTATTTCTATTTGGCCATATGTTTGCAAATGGTGGGATGAACTCACGTTAAGGGTTATACTAGCCAAATTGCAAAAATCTTTCCAGAATTTTCCCTTAAAGTTTACGTCTCTATCACTAATGGTGACCTTCGATAGACCATGTATTTTGTAGATGTTTTCACAAAATACTTCCACAATTTTATTGGTTGAGTTTTTTTATTGACTACCATGAAATGTGCATATTTAGTGAGCCTATTCACTACAACAAATATCTTGTCCTTACCGTTAGACATAGGTAAATCGTCGATGAAATTCAATGAGATTTCCTCCCATTTCTGATTTGGATATGTAAGGGGTGTAGATAACCAGGAGTTGGGACATTTTCACTTTTTTTCTTTGATAGATATCGCATTCGACAACGTATTTATGAATTTCCTTACACCTTCCCTTCCAGTAGAATGATTTACATGTGTTGTAGTATGTCTTGAAGAACTTGGCATGCCTAGATGTAGGGGAATTGTGTGATTCTTTTAGAGCCTTTCTTTTAAATTTTGATGATGAACTTAAATAAATTCTAACTGTATACTATAGTATGCCATTTTTTCATTCAAATTTGGGGTGTTGATTGATGTTTTCGATTATTGAAGAATCTGGATCCTTGGAATATCCAATCCAAATATCATCCCGTACCAATCTGGAACTACTACCAATGCAGAGCATGTTGTAGTGTCTTCATATTTTCGTGAGAGAGCATAGAAAACTATATTATTTTTCCCCTTTTTTTGTAAAATTTCCATGCCAAATGTAGATAGTTTCTCTATCCACGTTTGTTTTTCTATTGATAAGGTCATTCGTTGTAACAAGAATTGTAGACTATTGTGATCTATGTGAATCGAGAACTTTCTTCCTAATAAGTATTGATGCCACTTGTTTAATTCATGAATGATGGAAAAGATCTCCTTGTGGTGGGTATTCTTCAATATTTTCCTTTTAATGAGCTTTTGACTTTCGTAAGCTATGGGGTGATTGTCTTGCATTAGTACTGCTCCAATTCCAAATCCTGAAGTGTCACATTACACCACAAAGGGTTTGGAGAAATTTGAGGTTGATAGCACTGGGGTAGATGAAATTATCTCTTTTAATTCTTCAAATCATTCATTTGCCTTATTTTCGCACTATAAGGATTTTTTCTTTAATATATTTATTAGCAGATCAGTCACATGTGCATAATTTTTTATGAACCTTTGGTAATATCCTATTAATCCAATAAATCCCCATAATTTTGAAATGTTTTTTGGCCTTGGGTGTTCCCTGATTGCCTTAATATTACTCGGGTCTACTCTAACTCCCTCCTTGGATATGATGTGTTTGAGGTAATCAACTTCCTTTTTACCAAAGATACACTTTGATAGATTTGCATAGAATTGATTTTCTTATAGTAAGGAAAGTACCTCTTCTAGATGCTTGAGGTACTTGGAGGGAGCACTGGAGATCCAAGTACCTCTTCCAAGTCACATGAAGAAGAAACACATTAAGAAATGGCAATATGGATAAATGCACCAGGACTTGATAATGAAGTTCACCCACAAGGTGTGAGTTATGTCTCTAGGCTTTACTTAACTACATAGCCACTTCATTATCTATTATTTAATACAACTCTTCTTTGTCAATACAAAAGGAATAAACTCTCACTCATGTGGAAATGTCTCTCCTTTAAAGAGATGTTCTCTTTAGACAATAAAAAATGAATGGATTATCAAAAACAAGTGGCGTAAATTGTTCTCCCTTTCTTAAAGTTGAAGGGGCTAAACTCTCACAAAAAGTGGAAAAGGTCCTCTTTGAATTTGTTGGTCAGACCCAAGCATATTTCCAAATGCATGTTCTCCCTTATACAAATCTTCAAAGGGGGGAATTAACAATAAATGATATTTTCATTAATTTATGTGCCAAAACACTGAATTGGATGCTCAAAACTTAGCAAACACAACACTAGTAAGTTGATCTTGTCATTTTGCAAATTTTGACTATAAACATGACAACTTTCTAAAAAGTACATATTTGTCTAGAACTTTGTGCCAAGCATCAATGACACATTTGGGATTATGCCATGAGCCCTCATATTCACTGCTCAAAACATAGAAAACACAACACCAACATGTCCATCTCATCATTTTGCAACTTTTGACATTAAACACGATGAACTTATGAAAAGTGCATCTCTGTCTCGAAATTCATGTCAATCCATAATGAATTTAGAAACGTATTTCAGTATAAATCACATAAGACATTTTTTGGCCAAAAATTCTCTTATGTGATTTCTACAAAAAGAATTTTCATAATTCATGTCAAGCATTAATGGCACATGTGGACTTTAAACCATGATCGCTTAGATCTGCTAATCGCGTACAAATTTTGCCTGCACCATTGGTATCATCTCATAAAATAATGAAGAATGACTATAAACATCATCAAGTTTTGTCACCATCACCTCTAGCCTCCTTTAGGCTCCACTGTCTTGAAAATTATGTCATGCAAACTAAATATTCACAGCATTAATTGCAAATACTGTCTTGAAATTCATGCCCTAGTATTGGCGCACTAGCTCTATCTCCTCTCACGATTCGCCCTCAGTCGAATGAGCCTAGGTTTATATGACCTTAAAATTAGGTGGGTATTTCCATAAGTTTGTTGGAATTACACCAAATGGAATATTAAAAATGGTGCATAGTTTTAAAACCGATGGTTATAACAATCATATATTGTTAGGGTCCAACCCTAACCCCTTTATTTATGCAATAAACCCAATAGGGTCGAGTCATAGTCATAGTTAGTTAAAGAGTCAATAAAGCATGTATTAATAATTGTAAGTGGTTGACCCACATTTTAAAAAGGGACCACAATTAGTTGCAAATGGGCCATAATTAATAAATATACTGGTTAACCCATGTTATGCAAAGGACCACTAGTCGTTAGTTTGTTGAAGGCCATTTAGCTATAAATAGTCATAGTTAGAAGGGAAATATCACCGAGTTTTATTTTGTAATCGAGATTTGCTCTGCTGGAGGTTGCCCCCTCGAAGAGGTAAGTGAACATTGCTTTTATCTCTGAATAATAAAATACTTTTGTTTTTCTCATTTTATTCTGTGTTCTGGGTTGTATTTCTTCGCATATTTGGTATTCTAAAATTTCTCACAGGTCAAGAGTATAACAAGTGGTATCATAGCACTTTCCAAGGTCGGTGGTACCTTCATTTTTGGCAAAAAAAAAATAGGCAAGGGACGTGTTCCAATGTATTTAAACCATGGGAATTTTCATTGAGCGCATAAACCTATGGATTTGGGGAGGCATGCATGCACGAAATACAAGAGGTGGTCACGCTTGTTGGACTCCCTTGTAACTCATGTGTGTACCCCTTCGAGTAGTAGTGCATTAGACAGAACTATGCACAAACTGCACTTCCACGTACCCTCAGGTATATTGGAAGCCCCCTAAGCTCACCTAAAACCTCGCCTTAGATAAGTCGTTGGTCATCTTGCTTCTATAATACAATGATAACAACACTCAGGGAGAGATTACTCATGCGTAGTGTGTACAATAGGGTAGTCAGGTAGTACGACTAAGGGTATAGTTGATTCTCCTTAGTTAGTGCCCTGAAACACTGGGCCGAATACTATTATTGGACCCTTATGTATATTGCGATCTGTAGCACCTGACACTCCTTTGTGACCATAGTTCCCTTGGCCATCTGAAGATTGCCCATTTTCTTATTTTCCATATCAGCTCCACAAGTTGGGGTTCTCCTGCTGTAGTATGATTCAGATCTAGCAGTTGGAGTTTTGTCGCTACCACACCAATCAAATCCACCAGTTGGGGTTCTACTGTTGCAGTATAATTTTGACCTAGCATTTGGGGTCCTATCATCGCCACACCAATCAGATCCACCAGTGGGGTTCTGCCGCCGCAGTACAACTCACATTCAGGAGTTGGGGTTTCGCAGGCAAATTTGACCCTTTGTGCAGTGAGGCTTGCTGTTGCTATAGTCTCGGGATTCTTACAAGAGACTTAGCCCATAAGAGTATGGACGATGAGCTAATCGTAGTCATACCATTCACTTGTCAACTTCGATTTTCTAGTGGTCCCAAATTCTTTTGAAGTGACGTCAAGTGACCGAGATCTATGTATGGTAGAAACCAAAGCTCAATTCATGGCCAATGATAATATCGAGTGCCTTGAAAAAAGGTTGGATACTTTCTAGGAAGAACTACAGAAAATTTCACAATTCATTGAACACTTCATTAAGAGCATGACGGGGTTGCGTCAGGAGGCACATAGTATTGATGAACACCTTGAAGGAGATTCTAGCTATCATATTCACTTTCATGGAAATCACCAACATTCCCACCCTCGGCCACCCAAGCTAGACATGTATAAATTTGATGGCTCTAATCCAATAGTATGGGTAGCACAAATGGAACAATATTTCATTCTAAATGATATCCACCATGATCCAACTAAACTATGTGTGGAAACCCTTTACTTGGACCAAGAGAGATGGCAATGGTGGCAGTGGCATGTGAAATGTTATCCCAGGAACATAACTTGACGGGTGTTCTCAAAATCCCTTTGTAACCGCTTTGATAGAGAATCTAATTTTTTGGGTCGTCTTATTAAGCTCCGATAGACAAGCACGGTAAAAGACTACATTGCAGCGTTTGAGATATTAACCATCTGAGCAAAAGGTCTAGGAAATGAATTCTACTTGGAGTATTTCATCAGTGGTCTCAAAGAAGCCATCCAAGCACATGTCCGTATGCACCACCCACCTACATGGATAGACGCTTGCACAAAGGTTGTCGAAGTGGAATTTTTTTTAGTTGGCCAGTCTGCTTGTCCAATTTTCATAGCCAAGGGGCATTCCACCTAGGCTCAGGGCCCTACCCAAACACTTAAGGTTAAAAATATGTCTCCAGCAGAAATGGATGAAAGAAGAAAACAATGATTGTGCTACTACTGCGATGACAAATACTCCCCGAGGCATAAATACAAGGAACCAAAATTCTTTCAAATTGATGTTATGGATCATAGCTCATCAGAGGAAGCCCCACCCCTTGGGGGCCAAAGGATGAAGTTGAGGAAACCCAGTAGGACAAGGATCTCACAGCTATGCCAGATGAACCAGTTATCTCGCTACATGCTTTGGCGAGCATTTGTGCACCCCAAACTCTCAAAATCATAGGCTTTCTTAAACATCACCTTGTAGTAGTATTGATTGATAGTGGCATCACTCATAACTTTATCCATAAGAAAGTCACTGAAGCTATTCATTATTTTGTAAGGGCAGTCTCTAATTTCCAGGTCCTTATTGTTGATGGGAGGACAATGGAATGTGAATGTTGCTATGAAAATATTAAACTTCAAATGGGAGACTACCACCTAAAGACCCACATGTTTGTAGTTAACGTGGGTGGTTGTGACATTGTCTTCGGTGTTAAATGGTTTCGTACACTCAGCCCAATCACAATGGATTTCTAGGAGTTATATATGATCTTTAAGTAGAATGACAACATTCATACACTCCATGAACTCTAGGCAAGTTCTCCTTCTATCATAAGCTCACATCGAATGGAAAAGTTGTTGAAAAAGTGCCATCATGGAGTCATCGCCTAGATTAATGCCTTCTAGGCCATATAATCTACTACTCTTCATATTCATCCTGAGATGCAACAGGTATTAAACTGCCACCAATAGGTATTTGAAAATCCTAAATAGCTTCCACCCTCTAGAGGGGAACATGATCATAGCATCATTTGTTCCTAGGGGCTCAGCCGCCGAATGTGCACCCATATCGATATCCTTTCGCCCAAAAGAATGAAATTGAAAAAATAATCAAGGAACTCCTTGAATCAGGTGTTATTCATCCTAGCATCAATCCTTATTCATCACCAGTGGTTATGGTGCTAAAGAAATATGGGGAATGGTGCATGTATCCGGACTTTCGGGCCCTCAACAAGCTCACTATCAAAGAGAAATTCCCTATTCTGGTTGCTGATGATCTACTTGATGAACTACATGGTGCTGAATTCTTTACCAAGCTAGATCTTCACTCTGGCTATCACCAAATACACATGAAAGAAGTAGACATTCCCAAGACTGCTTTTCCAACTCATGAAGGATATGATGACTTCTTGGTCATGCCATTTGGTCTCTGTAATACTCCATATACTTTTCAAAGCCTCGTGAATCACCTGCTAAAACCATATCTCGAAAATTTGTCCTCATTTTCTTTGATGACATTCTCATCTACAACCTCACCTGGAAAAAACATCTTCATCATGTAGACCTAATCTTGCAATTTCTCCGGAATCACAAATTATTTGCCAAATGGTCCAAGTGCTCTTCTGGTGTGGAAGAAGTCAAATATTTGGGACACATTGTGGGTCCTGAAGGTGTCAGGGTTGATCCCAAAAGATATAGACAATGCAATATTGGCCCCAACCAAAAACCTTGAAGAGTTTGAGGGGATTCTTGGGTCTCACCGGCTATTATCGCAAATTTATCTGCAATTATGGTCGCATTGCTAGACCCCTCTCTAACCTTATCAAGAAAAATTCATTCCTCTGGACTAATGCAGCACAACAGACATTTGTGGCTCTCGAATAGGCCATGTGTTTCACTCCAGTATTGACACTACCTGAATTCACCAAATCATTTTTTATTGAATGTGACGCTTCAGGTACTGGCATTGGTTTTGTCTTAATGCAGGAAGGTTGACCCTTGGCTTTCACCAGCTAACAACTTAGTGGGAAACATCTAGGACAATCTACCTGAGAAAGAGATTATGGCCATCTTACATGCAGTAGATACTTGGTGACCATACTTATTGGGGCGGCATTTCCAAATCCGCACAGACCATCAAAGCCTCAAATATTTTTTGGAGCGACATCTATCCTCACCACAACAAAATAAATGGTTGGCCAAAATGTTGGGATATGATTATGAGATAATTTACAAGAAAGGGTGTGAAAATGTAGTAGCAAATGCTTTATCATGCCAATTTGAGGATGAAAGCACCTTGCTATCACTCTCTCTTCCCATACCAAATTGGATTGAAGAAGCCCACACGGAATGGTTTTCACACCCCTCTCTCTCCCAACTCATTAATGACTTGAGAGTAGATCCTAACTCCTCAATTGGCTACACTTGGAAGGATGATATTCTTCACTACAAGGAGCGAGTAGTTATATCACTGACATCCTCTCTCAATACTCGCATTTTGGCAGAGTTGCACTCATCTACCACTACAGGGCATGCAGACTTTCAGAAGACTTATGCTCGCACTCATCATTCTTTCTTTTCGATAGGCATGAAAACTATCATTCTTACTTTTGTAGTTGAATGTGGTGTGTGCCAACACCACAAAGGAGAAACAATTAAGTTACCAGGAACGTTACAACCATTGCCAATCCCTGCCTCTGTCTGGATAGATGTTTCTATGGATTTCATTACTGATCTCCCGAAGTTGGGCAACAAATCTGTCATCATGGTGGTTGTGGAAAAACTTTCTAAATATGGTCATTTTTGTGCTCTACCCCACCCATTTACCCCCACTTTGGTGGCTCAAACTATCATGGACCATATCTTCAAAATGCATGGCGTGCCAACGTCCATTGTATCTGATCATGATCCAACTTTCACCAAGAACTTTTGGCAAGAGCTTTTCAAGCTACAAGGCACCCAACTCCAACTAAGTACTCCCTATCATCCCCAAATTGATGGTCAAACTGAAGCAGTCAATAAATGTTTAGAGACATACCTACGGTGCTTCATTTCAGAAAATCAGTATCAATGGGTACAGTGGCTACCTTTAGCTGAAGCCACCAAGATGACTCCATGGGTACTGTCATGAAGCCACCAAGATGACTCCATATGAAGTAGTGTATGGACAAATCCCACCTTCAACTATTTCTTATATCCCTGGATGCTCTAAGGTGCAAGCAGTTGATCAACTCCTATAGAACCGTGCTGCCATGATATCTCGTCTCAAAGATAATCTCCATCGAGCTTAGAATCAAATGAAGCAACATTCAGACCAACATCGTTCAGGGCACACCTTTCAAGAAGTGGATTAGGCATTTCTGTGGCTGCAAACATATAAGAAAACATCACTCAAAGAAAAAAGCTACCAATATTAGCTCCAAAATTCTATGGACCTTATCAAATACTTCAGTGCATTAGAGCATTAGCCTACAAGGTGGCCTTGCCACCAACTTCAAAAATCCATCCAGTCTTCCATGTATCATGCCTCAAGAAAGTGGTGGGGCACAATTGCAAAATTCAAACCAGTCTGCCTGAATTGGATGAGGAAGGTTCACTCTGGTTCCAACCTGAATAGGTCCTCGATACTTGTGAAAGACATCTGCACAGTCGCACGATCAAGGAATTCCTCATCAAGTGGAAAGACACCTCTACAAAAGATGTGACCTGGGAACTAGCCACTATTCTTCAGCATTTTCCGTAGCTTCAACCTTGAGAACAAGGTTTCTTTTGATGGGGTAGGGCATGTTAGGGTCCAATGTAACCCATTTATTTATGTAATAAACCCAATAGGGTCAATTCATAGTCATAGTTAGTTAAAGAGTGAATAAATCCCGTATTAATAATTGTAAGTGGTTAACCCGCATTTAAGAAAGGGACCACAGTTAGTTGCAAATGGGCCAAAATTAATAAATAAAGTGGTTAACCTTTGTTATGAAAAGGACCACTAATCATTAGGTTTGAAGGTCATTTAATTATAAATAGTCATAGTTAGAAGGGAAAGATCATCGAGTCTTATTTTGTAATCGAGCTCTACTCTGTTGGAGGTTGCCCCCTCGAAGAGGCAAGTGAACATGGCTTTTATCTCTGAATAATAAAGTACTTGTTATTTTTCTCATTTTATTATGCGTTATGGGTTGTATTTCTTCGCATATTGGTATTCTGGAATTTCTCGCAGGTCAAGGGTATAACATATATAACCCTGGAGTGTTGTTATATTGAATATAACTATTTCAAATGACCTCTACCAAATATATTAAAGCAACATACTTTGTCTTTTAGTCCATCTAACCACGTGTGACATCACAAACCATATAATATACCATCTTTGACCACGTGCTTTTGTCGTTATGTTGTATTGGAAGGGGAGACACATGTGTTTTGGTTCGGACGTACCAGGGTCAAACCCACGCCCCCACCCCCCCAAATATGGGTTTGATAGCATACATGGCCTTCAAATAAAACTCTAAGTGCCATATTTAACAATTATTAATGGTTCGTGCAATGTTTAGACATTAGCGTGATACCCTTAAGGTTGGGGGTTCGGCACTCAACCGTTACAACAAACTTTTCTTAATTGGTAGACCTATGTGGACAACCATAAGGTGCCACATGGTGCCCTGCTATTAGGCCACATGTCACTCATGGATTGTTCATGTCAAGGCACATCACTATTGAATATGAAAACCTACATGGCCAACCACATGGTGCCATGTGGTGCCTAGTGATTGGCCATGTGTCACTCATGGATTGGTCCATGTCAAGCCATGTCATTGTTGACTGTGTTGATGTGTTTCCATGTGGAAATGTATGGAGCCTGCCACATCATCACCTATAGGCTTGTCACATCAATTGTTTGGTCTACCACATGACACTTCTTGGTGTTGTCATGCAGCACTAGCAGTGCCCTTTCTTTTATTGTTTGGCTTGAGCTTCAGATTGCGGTATCTTCCTCATATGAGCTTTGTTTGACGCAATTAAAACTTTGAGCATTTTGATTTTTAAAGTTTTCCTAAAGCCTCTTGGACCACTAGAACAATGTGTCATTCAACTGAGTACATCATCCTGTGGGTCACCCACCATCATTGTGCCAAAGAAGGATGAGACTTGGAAGATGTGTATTGATTACATGGTATTGAACAAATCACGCTCAAGAACATGTACCCCCTACCCAGGATAGATGATCTGTTGGACCAGTTGCAACAAATGAAATATTTCACCAATTTTGACTTAAAGTATGGATATCACTAGGTTTGAGTTAAAGAAGAAGATACTTAGAAAATTTCCTTCAAAACTAGGCAAGGTTTGTATGAGTGGTTAGTCATGCCATTTGGCCTATACAATACACCAACAAGATTTTCAAGTTTAATGAATGATATACTATGCCCTTTCATAAATTAATTTGTTATTTTCTATTTGGATAATATGATATACAGTGCTACATGGGAGGAGCACACCTCACATTTGACGAAAGTGTTGGAGACACTAAAAAAGTACTAGTTGCTAGAAAATTTATAGAAGTATGAGTTTTCACATCACTCTTTGGTGTATCTAGGGTATGTGATCATGAAATGGTTGGTTCCTACTAATGTTTATGAGATTAGAAGTTTTTTTGGGGCAACATAATACCTGAGTAAATTCATAGCCTCATTTTGAGTGGTAACAGTGCCACTCCACATCATAAAAACAAGTGGCAAGAGTTTCTAGTGGGAAAATGGTTAGCCGAGACCCTTTGGGGAGCTAAGGAAGAATATCATTCGAGCACCAGTGTTTTCATTACCAAACTTGCAACAACTATTGAAGTGAAGACATATGTGAGTGGATATGCTATGGGAGTGGTCTTGATGTGCGGAGGAAGGTATGTATGCTACCATTCTGAATTATTTCATGAATTAGTTCTTAACTGACCTACATACAACAAGGATCTATATGCCTTGGTACAAGCTATGAAGAAGTGGAAGCACTATCTGATGGGAAATGAGATAGTAATCCACACAAATCAGCAACCACTACAATACGTTCAGACCTAGAGTAAGCTATAGAAGACCAAACATTACAAGTGGATGGGATTTCTACAACAATTTCATTTAGTGATCAAGTATAAGAAGGGAAAAACAAACAAGTTGGCCTACATGCTTTCAAGACCACCCATATCAAAGATCAGATATTTGGGAACTCTAATGCACATGGAGCCATTCACCCATGATGCATACAAGGAGGCATATTCAAAGGATGAGGACTTCAAGGCTCAAGTGTTTCACCAATTGATCTAGACTTATGCAGGAATGGAAGTAAACACAGAGATGTAGTATAAATAATCCTCATTTCATTAATATCGAAGAATTGAAAGATCTTACATACCAAATGGAAATAAACTAGCCCAGGCAATGGTATCTTATCTCTGAGAAGAGATGCGACAAGTACATGCCTATAAATTGTGTTACAATGAGGCTCAAGGGAACTTTTTATTATTGAACAACAAAGGGATACCCTAAGAAACCAAAACCCTAACCCTAGGAGATGGAATGACAAGCATTTATGGGCCCCATTGGGGTTAGTTAAACAATGAACTTCCTGGGGTCATAACTTGACCATGTGATATTTGTTTGGTGCATATGATACCTTGTTAGAAATGTCTCTCTGAGTACTAAAAAATTTACAGCACAAGCCTGTTGTGGACCTCAAAAAAATGTCGTTCAGGGGTTTAAAACATCTCCGAGAGTTTAGGACCTGAAAAACTACTAAAAACAATAAATTGTGTTATAATAAAGGAAATTGATGAAACCAGCTAGAGGTCGAGGTGGAATAGGCAAGTGGCCTCCAATATCCACCTATATTAATACTCCCTCGTTATTAAGAAATGGTCCCCATTGCATGCATAACCTCCATGAGGTGAGAAATTTTTTGTTGAACCTAGCCCCTTGTGAGCCACTTGCCCTGGTGAAGGAGTTGGCCTAGTTTGACATCTCGATATAGATGGATCCTCTGTTGGAAAGTGTTCTTGATGTGTGTGTACATGGTCTTATTAGTTGTGTCATGTTTGATACAACTTGGGTTGAGCTCTGTTGGTGTTAGCTACGCAACAATGTCTGATGAGTCCAACAATGGGGGAAAGTATGGTCGCAGCCGGTCTATATTGAATATTGGATGCAGAAAAAGGAATGGTGGAATGTTAGGCTCAAAAGAATTGTCTCCTTTAACATAGTCAAGGTGTAAGGCCCATATACAAGCGGGTGAAGCTTGTGGTGGGCCCCAAAAACACACTCCTTCTGCAAATGTAACCAAACTCTGTCGCCCACCTAGAACTTGTGTGCCACTTGATGTTGATCATGACATTTTTTGTACTTACAATTTTCTCTATCCAATATGTCATGGACCTGCTGGCATATGTGCTGAATGTGTTAAATGAAGTTGGCAACTCTATCAGCTTCAGACTAGAGATGAGCATAATCTACCTGAGTAGCTGCAAGTGGTATGATAATATCAATGGGACATAGTGGATGGAATCTCAACCCCACCTGAAAGGGGTTGTGGCCAGTTGAGCCATGAAGATCTCTATTGTAGATATGCTAGACATAGGGGAGGATTTCATCCGATGTGTGTAGAATTTTTTATTTGTACATGCGCAATATCTACACAATCATCCTTTTGATGACCTCTGTTTGGCCATCCATTTGGGGGTTGAAGGTTAGAGACTTAGCGAGCTTGGTATCCAACAATGACCATAGGCTTGACTAGAATGTACTTAGGAACCTGTTGTCCAAATCTGAGATAATGGATTGTGGGATCCCAAAGTGTACCCATACTCATTAAAAGAAATGTTTGGTAGTGGTTTATGTTGTGATGCATGCTTCTTGTAGGCTGCCAAAATGCCCATCCTTGAGAATCTGTCGACGACCATGGAAACATAGTCATTGCCATGCTTGGTAGAAGGAAGGCTCGACATGTAATCCATGGAGATGGATTCCCGGGGCTGATTAGGAGTAGGCAGAGAAGTATATATACCTTCTTGATTGTAGGTTTGTATATGACGTAGGAAGTGCATGATCTGATGTACTTCCTAACATATTGTTGAAGGTTTGGCCAATAAAAATACTTTTGCAGCACTGCCATTATTTTTTCTACCCCAAAATCTTGAGCGACCTAGCTGTAATGTGCCTCCCAAATCATCTTGGCATGCTCTCCTGAGGGAACATAGAGGTGTCCCAAGTGGCATAATAGTGTGCCTTAGAGGTGAAAGTCTGGAATTTACTTTCCTTCCAAAAGCATCTGATATGTTGTGCTGGATTTTGGATCACTCTAGTAAAGATGCAGCCATCTGAAGTCTCGTGTCCACAAGAGTTGAGCACAATGCTCAGCACCATAACTGATGGTTAGTTGAGGTAGTCTGCAACATTATTGGTGGTGCCCTTCTTGTACTTAATGTTCAAAATGAGTTGTTGCATATATGTGGACCATTTCTAATGGAAATTTTTTTGCAACTTTCCTTGTGTCTATATGAATTGCAAAGGTCAGTGGTCTGTGTGGATGATCGTTTCCTTCCCCATAATGTAATGCTTCCATTGTTGACAAATCTGCACAATGGAATACATCTCTTTGTCATAGGTGGGATACTTTCAGACTGTATCTGAAAGTGTCTCACTGTGATATGCCACAGGATGTCCCTGTTGGTTAAGAATTGCACCAATAGAATAGTCAGAGGTATCTGTCTATATTTCAAATGGTTGTTGCAGGTATGGTAATGTGAGCACTGGTGCAGAGTAGAGGTGATGATTAAACTTGGAAAACACCTTCTATTGGGATTTAAGCCAAAATATCTTTTCTTTTGCTCTACCCTTTGTGACTTGACTCAAAGGCCAAGTGTTAGGAGAGAATCCTTACATGAACCTATGATAGAAATTGGAAAGGCCCCTAAAGCTATGGAGCTCTATTAGAGTGGTTGGTGTTGGCAAATCTCGAATAACTTGTTTCTTGGATGGGTCCACATGTAAACAGCTCTCATTAATTATGTACCCAAGATTTGAAGCTGGGTCATACCAAAAGTTCATTTCTCCAAATTGGCACACAATTTGTGTTGTCGCAGGGCTTGAAGGACCTGTCGAATATGGTGTATATGTTATTCCCAATTTTGGCTAAAGATCAGGATGTCATACAAATACACTAGAATGAACAAGTTGGTGAAGGGTTGCGATATGTCATCCAATAGCCTCATGAAGGTTGTAGGGGAATTCGTCAACCCAAAAGGCATGGCCAACCTTTCGAAAAGGCCCTCCTTGGATTTGAAGGAAATATTCCACGCATCAAAGGGTTCGATTGGTTCTTGGTGATAACTGGACTTCAAGTCAATATTATTGAAATATTTCCCCCCATGAGCTAGTCCAGAAGCTCATCAATCCATAGGATTGAATACATATTCTCGACAATGATCTTATTCAACACACGATAGTTCATTACAGAGTCTCCAGGGTCTGTCCTGATTCTGTACCAACACGATCAAGCTCCCACGAGGTGATGAACTTGGATTGATGTGCCCTTTTTGCAACATCTCTAGAATCTGCCTCTTGATTTGATCATTCTCTAGAACAAAGCAGAGATAGATTATTCCATTGGTTAGCAATATGTCTAGGGTTAGATCGATGGAATGATTGACTTAGCAGTGTAGGGGTACCCCTGTGGGTGAGGTAAAAATGTCCCTTAACTCCTCCATGACCTTATCCATCTATTGCTCCTGTGTGGAGGAGCCCTGTCTGGAGGCTATGGATGTAGCCACAATCTTCCTTTTGCTATGAGGACGAATGATAAGGAAGACAAATTTCCAGGTCTGGGGAATGATTTTACTACATTATTTAGTAGAGATCAAAGAAAAGGTGGTAGGCGATGTTACCTCTAGAATCATGTACAATTTATGACCTAAAGTAATAATAATAGAATGAGGTATGGATTCGTATACAAAATGATGCTTCAATGGGTATAGATGACCTAATAAAATGTCATAGACTTCTAAAGGGGAAATCAAAATATCTCATTTGCAAAGAGCTTGATTCTATAAGGAAGGCAACCTTGTTGGCTAACACGGAGATCTCACCCTTGCTAGAGCCACCCGATGGTGTACAGTTGTCGGTGTGGTGTTGTCGGCAGCTTCAATGTTTTAACAACCTTAACTGAGATCAATTTCATCTGACTCCCATTGTCAACGATGAAATGCACTGAAGAACCCTTTACCCACATCTGCGAGTGGAAGAGGTTCCCCCCCTCCTCTGGATCCTCAGGTATCGACTTTTGGAGCTAGATGGTCCCAATGGGTTCAAAATCAATTATCTTCTTTCCCTTGTTGAGTTTCAACTTAGAATCAAAGCATGCATCTGTCTTTGAGTCTTTTAGCTCGGCCATTAGCACTTGCTTTGCACAACATTCATTCGTGTTGTGAATGTGAGTTTTATGGAACTCACCCCACTTTTAGGTGTCCTTCTTTTCCTTTCCCTTATTCTTGGCTTACAAATTTTACGGGTTGTACTAGGGGGTCACGGCCTTACTCTACGCTTTTCTTTATGGCTTATGGGTGCCTTTTCTCTACTTTGGGTTCACAGGTCCAAAGTCTCACTTCTTCTGCTTCAATCTTTGCTCAATATTGGTAGCATATCACTATGTTGCACCAAGTGAGGAGATGTCCAGGAACTCCATTTCCTCCTAAATTTGTTTGTGAAAACAACTGAAATACTTCAGCATTAGTTGTTTCTCTGAAACTTTGATACCCAAATTTTTGTGAAGGGTATGGAAAATATTTGTCAGCTCATGCACATCTTGATCCCTTTGCTGCCACAACATAGTCCATTTTATGTACTTGTCATCATAGCTCCCAATAGGGTAATATTTTTCCTTGACAACATCTGAGAAAGAGTTCCAAGAGGGTATGACTGAAAACAGAGAGAGTTCCTCAGCCTATCTCTCACAACAAGTTTCCCACTTGTCCTTGACATGGGGAGTGAATTTTAGTGCAAAAGTAATCTTCTCCATATCAGAGAAAATATGGACCGAAAAATAACCTTCCAGCATATTTAGTCATTTATCTACAACATTTGCATCTATTTGACCTTTCAATATAGGGATATTGAAGTTAATTGTACCTTGAATGGGGTGGTGCTCCAAAGTGGTTGTTGGATGAAGATGCATCGCTGGTTGGCATTTGCCGAAGGATCTAGGAAAAGTTGTCCATCATTTTGTTCCTCTATCACTCAAGGGATTCTTTGAGCAACAATTTTATTAGATCTTCAACCCTCTTGTTTTTCTTTTCTTCTGCCATGGGAGGTCATCGATGTTAGCAGGGCCAGTATTGCAGGGGATCAACTAGTTTAAGTCCCAACTCCTTACTCGACTCTGTTGGGGACATGCACAGAGAAACAGAGAAATAAAATACTTTTCTAATACCACTGATCCGGACTTATGCAAGAACATAACATAATACGGATATAAACAAAAACACAAAGATACAATCAAAATAAATCCTAATTTCATTAACACCAAAGAATTAAAAGATGCTTACATACATAATGGAAATAAACTAACTCAGGTGATGGTAGCTTATCTTTAAGAAGATATGGGATGGCTATATGCCTCTGAACTGTGTTACAATGAGGCTCAAGGGAATTTCTTATTATTTAACAACAAAGGGAGACCCTAAACAACCAAAACCCTAACCCTAGGAGATGGAACGACAAGCATTTGTCGGCCTTGTTGGGTTTAGTTGGACAACCAACTTCCCGAGGTCGTAACTTGGTCATATGATCTTTGTTTCGCGCATACGATAGCTTGCTAAAAAATTCTCTTTAAGTACTACATATTTGTGGCACAAGCTTGCTACAAACCTCAAAAAAATGTTGTTTACAGGGTCAAAACAACTATGAAATTTTAGAACCCAAAAATGTGCTAAAAATAGTAAATTGTGCTATAATCAAGGAAACTGATGAAACCAACTAGAGGTCTCAGTGGAATAAGCGTGTGGCCACCAATACCCACCTGGATCACCAATTGCAGAACCAAAGTGATGTGCATGATGGTGACAACATTGTTGACTGCCATCTCCAAGACAAGTTACACTATAAGCTAGAAAAGTTGTGTCCCTAAAGATGAGCATTTGCAACAAATCATAGAGGTTCACACCTCCAAGG
This sequence comes from Pinus taeda, assembly GCA_000404065.3. Taxonomy (NCBI): domain Eukaryota; kingdom Viridiplantae; phylum Streptophyta; class Pinopsida; order Pinales; family Pinaceae; genus Pinus; species Pinus taeda. Next base: position 55,911 of record APFE030601015.1, on the reverse strand, counting down.
TTTCAAAGCACTTTGGTGTAGGGAAGATAGTGGCCAACGTATAGAGGTATATGTATTGACCCAAGATGCATGACCATGTCACTAGATTCATAAGAGGATGCATGCTTTGTTGTAGCCGCGCAAGCCTACCAACATGAAACAGGGCCTATAACATCCCTTACTTGTACCCATTCATCCTTGGCGAAGTATTTCCATGGAATTTGCGGGAGGTTTACCAACAATTAGGAAGGGACATAACTACCTATCTATGGTAGTTGAGAGGTTTAATAAGATGTGTGTTTTAATTCCCTATAGAAAGACTATCAACAAGAAAGAAGAAACAAACTTGTTCTTTGAATAGGTTTGGGTGCACTTTGGGATGTCATAAAGCATTGTTTTAGATAGGGGCACTAGATTTCTCATTGCATTTTGGACTACATTGTGGGAGAATATGGACATGAAGTTGAAGAAGTCTACATCATTCCATTCTCAGACAGATGGGCAAACATAAGTAGTTAACATGACTTTGGTTCAAATTTTGAGGGGTTATAATCAAAAGCATATGAGGACCTAGAATGAAAATATGGTATATATTCAATACTCTTATAATAGAGTAACCCACACTTCTATTGATAAGTCCCCATTTGAAACTTAATTTGGATATTTATTGCCTTCACCTTTGGATATTGCGTATGGGAAACAAGGAGGAATGCAAGACAATCTTACAGGGGATGCCATGAGGGCTAAAAAAATTGTTGAGAAGCCAAACATGATCATTGACACAAAATAGATAAGTCGTTTAAGGTGGGACACAAAGTATGGTCATAGTTGAACAAAGAGAGGCTACAGTGTCCTAGTAAAAAAATGAAGCTTATGCGGTATGTTCCCTTTGAGCTACTGGAAAGGGTGGGTGATAATGTCTGTCGACTCAATCAACCACCATACATGTGCATTTACTCAATTGTGAATGTAAAGAATATTAAACTCTTTGAGCCTTCCATGCTAGATTAGGAAGAGGATAGGTCCTACCTTCTATGGAGGATTTGACACCATTTTCCTAAGCAGAATTAACAGAGGATACAATTTTGGAAAAGAGGTCCAAAACTACAAGACATGGGAAACATGACCTCTAGTAGATTGGATTGAAAGACAACTTCCAGGCAAAGCTACATGATACACTTGAGAGATGGTGGAGGGAAAAATTCCTTAGCTCATTTAGTAGAATCTTTTGGGGACCAAAAGCCTTCCAAAATTGGGAGGTGTGATCCAGAATGGATCATTATATTGTTTCTCATCCATCTTGATGATTTCAGAGTGGAAAAAGTGGAGGAAATTTCTCATCGAACCATTTTTAACAATGAGACCCAATTTGACAAATTAGTGTCTGAAAAAACCTTCCAGGAGAACTTTGAGGCATCAAAAGATGTTTTTCAGGGGTAAAACTCTGTTGCTTTAACGCAACACTTTTTTTCATATTTTACATACAAATACCTTTCGAATGACGCAAGAATAGCATCAATTAGAGTTCGTATGCAACAATTATGCCACTTAGAATTTAACTTTCCTACTTTCACCACCATCATTCAAGAGGATGTTGCACCAGCCCCCATTATTCATGGAAAATGGGCTAATGCATGATTATGATGAAGGAAGCTACAGAAAAGTCCATATTGCAACTATGGTTAACAATTGAGGTAGTCAAACCTAACGACTAGTAGGCTATCGAGATGTGTTATAACCAGACCACTAGAGGAAAATGGGTTACATTCTTTCAAGTGCATTTGTTCCATAGATGAGAAAAAATAGCTAAGAGAGACAGGTGATAGAGCACATAGAGAGGATTTGTGCACTATATTAGCCCGCAGGCCATAAACCATGCTTCTTTGTACTCACAATCATTTTTTGTTTAAAGAAAGAGAGTAGAGTGACCTTACCTTCCAGTGGGGTTTTCTCTCGAAAGAGTTTCCCAGGTCATATTTTGTGCCAACTTGTGATTTGTGAGTTTTCGTTTCACTATTCTCTATTTTTGACATAATTTTAATTTTGTATGCATACAAAATTAACAATAATCTATAGATTCATAAATCTAAAGAGAAATAAAACTCTAATAGTGTAGATTTCAAATTTTTAAATAGAATTTTATCATATATGTTATGATGAACTGTCTAGTGGAATATCAACAATAGTTTACAAACCAATCCTCCACCAACTCCTCTTCTTAGAGCCCAATGCCAACCCATCGTCAATGCACTCGTAGCACTAAGGGTCACTCCTCCTTCAAGCCTTAGCAACAATGTAACACAATGGAAAGCACTGACCCCTTCGAATCTTGGAGCGGCGTGTTTTAAGGGTGTGGAGACCAAAGGACAGGGTAGTGTCACCCATTCACAGCCAACTATGCAACAATTGTTCATGGAGATCACCCCTCCAACTTTGCACCATGAGCCAATTGGGCCTCCTCAGCCAACTAAGCACCAAGAGCCAACAACGCATAGTGACTCGAATGAGCATCTGTCGTCAACCAAGCAACCTATCTCGAACAATAATGACTATCGTCCCACACCTATGGTTTGGGAAGACCTCTCAAAGCTCAAATATGATGTGGCGAAATCTAATAAGTAGTCATTTGCATTGCTTAGGCCTCTTATACGCTTCAGGTCACTCTAGGGATCCTTCGCTCATGTTACTTTTATGCTTTAAGTCTTTTTTTGTTGACAGACTTATCAGAAGGACTTTTGATTTCGCTCATAAAGGTAGATGGTCCTACCTGCTTTATTTTTGTTATTGCTAGTGTTTTTGACTTTTGGTTTCTTTGACTATATCTTTTGTGTTGCTACAATTTTGCAAAAGCCAATCTCTTTTATGCTTAACCACGTCACCAAAACATATAATCTTTATACATTCTTTGTATTAAATGACTCCCAACCTATTTTATATATATATATATATATATATATATATATATATATAATTTTAAAGATTTGATATATTTTTAATTAAAAAAATTGATAAAATTAATATTAATATAGATTTCAACTACTTTAAAAAACAAATTCTCTTTTATTAAAACCCTAAATATATAAAACTACACATATATTTATTTATTTTATTTATTAAACCTTAAATTCCCGATATATTCCCGATATACTGGTTTATTTCATTTATTAAAACCCAAGGAAAAAAATATTGATATGTATAAATAGGATATTAATGTACTAAGGACATTATATATGTATGCTTGATTATACATATTAGAATTATCAGACTTGATGTAACATAACTGTTCGTAATGAAAATTTTCGTGATGTAACATGACTTTTCGTAATGCACATGAAAAAAATAACAGAGGTTGCAAAAAATAGAATTGAATTTGTACCAAATCAAAATTATATTATTTTAACCAATGCAAGATTAAAAATAGAACATGATATTGCAATAGTTGGCATATAATATTTTAAGCAATGCAAGTTCCAAATTCCAATAGATTCGTTCGTAAATTCAATCTAAAAGGAGGGTTGTAATTTAAAGACCAGAGACAAACTTGAACCTGGAAAATGCATATTTAAATGTTATATGCTTTTAATGATATATTTATGCTTTTACTCAGCCATGGATGTTGATGACTTAATGAATTAAGCTAAATGCAAAATGTCTTCTCATTAGGGATTTGATTGCTAGAGAAATTGATTAGTGATTTGATTGATATAGAAATTGATTTCCATTAAGGTAATATCTGCCCGGGTTTCTTTGTCTATACAGGAGTTCTTCTTTCCTGGCTTCTAAATGCTCTGATTTTTATTTATCATATTTTGTTTTTGTAATTTTTTGCCACATTCCCTGTACATCTAGTATAGGTATGATGATTTGGAAAGGGTTTACGAGCTTGCTATCCGGCATTAAATGCTGCTTAGCTACAAGCTTCATAGCCATTTAAAACAGACCCGCGCGGTGCTTTCTGAACACTCTATCCCACCAAAAGCTATATGGCTATTGAGCTTGCAACTATGCAGACATTTAATGCTCGATAGCAAGCTGGTTAACCCTTGCCATATATTTTGGTGACTCTCCCATGACTATCAATTTAGTTTACATGATGCTGTCAGCGACACTCCTGCATCCGACTTTTTGTGTTTCCAATACCACAGTGTCCTCGATCCACAAGGCATTCAATATGTTTTTTCCTGTTTCAAGCACTCACAACGTTTTTGATATACTATCTGTTTTATATTGCCTCAATATAATGCATTCTGCTTTTCCGATCTGAAAAAAGTAGAGAGATCGATTTTTTTAATGAAGATAAGTTTTGTCTTCTCATTTGTGATCTGACTGATAGAGAATCGATTTCATTTTTTATGAAGATAAAGTAGAGAAATTGATTTCCGCTTTTGATATACTATCTGTTTTATATTCCCTAGTATAATGCATTCTGCTTTTTCGATCTGAAAAAAAGTAGAGAGATCGATTTTTTTAATGAAGATAAGTTTTGTCTTCTAATTTGTGATATGATTGCTAGAGAAACGATTTCATTTTTTTATGAAGATAAAGTAGAGAAATCGATTTCCGCTTTTGATATACTATGTATTTTATATTGCCTCAACATAATGCAATCTGCTTTTTCGATCTGAAAAAAGGTAGAGAGATCGATTTTGATAAGTTTTGTCTTCTCATTTGTGATCTGATTGTTAGAGAGAATCGATTTCATTTTTTTATGAAGATAAGGTAGAGAAATCGATTTCCAGATAAGGGTGGTTTACCAGTAGCGGAATACCAATAGTCTTATTGGTCCTTTGGGGTTTGTTCTGATTTGTCAGAATAAAAGAAATTCAACATATTTGGATTTTTGGCGTAATAAAAGAAATTTAACACATTCACATTCACATATTTTAAGATGCTCATCTATGGCATTTTGGGAATATTTAAATTTGTGATTCCAAGAGGCTCATCCATGACATTTTGGGAATATCGAATTTTGTTCTATCACATCTCAAAGATGGATCCTCTGGTTAAAAAAAGAATTTCAGACTATTACTTTTCAGCATATTTAAGGCGAGGCTAATATGGAAGTGGATGGTTTATCTAAACTTGGTGTACATGCTTCTATTGGTTTTATGCATTTTTGTTTCACTGAAAAAAAATGGTGTGGTGCTGAAGGAAAGCAATATGATCATCAACTAGTATTAGATATATGTTTTTATGCATTTTTGTTTGGCTGAAAATGAAGACAATATGATCATCAACAAGTATTAGATATATGTTTGGTCTGTTTTCAACTTGATACATATATGTTGTAGTGTTTTATGTGATTTATCTGTCTGGAGAGAGGATTATGTTGATTTTTGTTTTCTTACATAGAGATATTGATATTTTCTTGTCCAGTCTTGAAATGGATGGTAGACAAATTATGGTATATGTACTGATTTTTATATGCTGTAGTGTTTTATGTGATTTATCTCTCCTTAGAGAGGATTATGTTGGTTTTTGTTTTCTTATAAAGAGATTTTGATATTTTTTCTTTTCCAATCTTGAAAGGGATGGTAGACCAATTATGATATATGTACTGATTTTTCTTCTTCTATATAAAATCCATGTTTTTTTCTTCTAAAAAAAAATCAAAATCTTATTAATCACTAACTACAATCCCAAAATACAGTGTAACTCTCTTTGTTATTCAACTCAATATAAAATTACTCATTTCTGTTATTTAACTCATTAAGATAGTTCACAAACTGAAATTAATCTCATCATTATTATTTTCGATGAATTACTTTTATAATTCATCACTATTAACTCATCAGAAATAATACATACTTCTACCAATACTGAATATATTACCAAATATAATTTCATTATTATTATTTTCAATGAATTACTTTTATAATTCATCACTATTAACTTATAAAAATAATACATACTTCTACCAATACTGAATATATTACCAAATATGGAGAAAGTACTAATCTATTACCAAATATATTCACAGAAAACTCATTACTATTATTCAACTCATTAAGATAATTAACAAAATGTTAAGATAATTCACAAAATGAAAATATATTCAGAGAAAACTCATCACCATTATTCAACTCATTAAGATAATTCACAAAATGAAATTAATCTCCTATATGATTTTTACAGAAATATAATCTTATCACTAATGAAATTAATCTCCTATATTATTTTTAGGAAAAATGCTGTTATAATCTCATCACTAATGAAATTAATCTCCTATATGATTTTTAGGAAAAATGATGTTATAATCTCATCACTATTAACCGATATTCACAAAATACATATAAATTTAATACATTAAAATTAATTTCAGAGATAATACATGCCAATGTAGTAACACTGAAGGAGTATTGCTATATTACCAAATATATTCACAGAGAATTTTTTCAGAAGAAAAAACCACATTTTCTTATATTAAGATAATATAAACGGATTGAGTTACATAGAAAGGTCCATAAAATAGTGTTGTGATCCAAAAGAGCCACAATTTTCCCTGATGATCCGAGATATACAGGATCCTAATTGTTCGCTTACAAAACAGATATTATAGTCTGTGACAGATACAGATCCATATTAAAAACTGCTAAACTATGAAGCATAAATAAACAAGATCTCCACTAAAAACTGTCCATATAAACACATGATAAAAACAACTAAAAAGATATGTGAGAAAGACAGCAGGACCGTTCAGCCTGAAAGGTCATGATTGGCCTTGATACCGAGCAAAAGAGATGACAAAGGCCTCCTAGAATTCTGGAAGATAGTTTCATTCATCCATTTCCACAAGAGCCAGCATACCAGGACAAACAAAGAGCGTCAGGATGCATTCTATTCACTCCACCATTTAAAACCATCCTGTACAGAGGAAAAGAAGTGATAAGGAAAACCAAAAGATATGGAAATCATACCAGATAAGAAGAGATGAGGGGCATTGAAAAATCATATGTAAGTTTGTCTCAACATCATTCAGACACATAACACAGTGGCCCGGACCCTGCCACCCTTTCCTTTGAAGCACCTCCCATGTGAGATTCCTGTTCTAGAAAACTAGCCACGAGAAAAGGATCATTTTTAGTGGGCATGAGACTTTCCATAATGGGGGAGGAAAGATCAGTTGATCGGTGATCGATGACCCCATGGAAAGAGTTGCACACAGATCCTTTACACGGATGAGTAAAAGAGAACGGGGAAGATTCCACGCAAGGACATCGTCTGAGCCTGTACGGCGAATAGCCGATCCCTGCAAAGCTTGAAGAACAGATCTCTAGATAGGATAAATGGAAGGAGGCATAAGAAGGTCCACTTCGTCCTTCCAGACCATGGATGTAAAAGACCAAGATTTTATCAACTTATCCCACGTGAAAATGCCTCTTGAGTGGAGAAAAGAAACCAGAGCAAGAGGAATAGGAGAAACCAAACCATTCATAATGGAATCAATGCCAATGAGGATACTTGTACCCGAGAAAATCTTCGAGCGTAAGTTTTCCATAAAGAAAGACTGGTTTTTCCTGAGGCTTTGCCAAATGGCAGACCCCCTTTTAATCCCCAAGGATTTCCTTCTATACCAATACTCAATACTTCTGCCTTTTAAGTATTTCCTGTTAATAAACAAGCTCCACGGGCCCTCACCAAAAATGCCCCTGTGAAGAGATTTACAAAGGAGGACATTTCCAAAAGACCTCATGTGTAACAAACCCCATCCTCCAACCTTTCTCGATCTAGATATAGCGTCCATCTTAACCAAATGAATCTTTGACTGATAGGATTTCCCTCCCCATAAAAAATTTACAGCCAATGAGCACATTTTTTTGATAATAGAAGCAGGTAGAAAAAAGAGATGAGCCCAGTAGATCGTCAGCTGTGATAAAACAACCTGAACCAAAATAAATCTGCCTGCTAGAGAAAGGAGTCTCGATTCCCATCTGTAAATCCTATCGTAGAAATGGTCAACAAGCCAAAGCGAGTCTCGTTTTTTGTTCCCTTTAGCCTTCAAGTTAAAACCCAGGTATTTTATGCCATTTCCAATCGAGGCCTGTCCAATGCCAATCATGGCAGCAATCCATAAAACAAGCTCTATATTTGCATCATTATGATACAACTTAGATTTTTCCTTGTTTATGAGGATTCTGGAGGCTGATTGAAATTGCTGAAGGATACTGTAAAGACATGAATAGGAAGCTTTGCAAAGCATGGCAAAAATAAGAATATCATCAACAAAAAGATTATGGGATAAGAAAATATCCTTGCAAATTTTGACCGACGTGCATCTTTGCTCTGATACTGCCTTGTTGATCTGCAAGCTGAGAGAGTTCATAACCAGAATAAAGAGCAGTGAGGAGAGAGGACAGCCCTGACGAAGTCCCCTCTCAGCTGTAAAAAAAGATGAGGGAATTCCATTAATGATGACAGAGTAATTTACGTTTTCTACGCACGCCATTGTCTACTCAATACCTTTAGTTCTTACGCCAATTTTTGCCAGCAAGATTCTGAGAAAACCCCATTCAACGCAATCATAGGCTTTTTTCAAATCAATCTTAAGAATAGCCGCCTTGATGTTGTTTGTCAACATGGAAAAAAGGCATTCCTGTGTCAAAGCGACAGCATCCCAAATATTCCGGTCTTTTAAAAATGCATGCTGGTCCCTAGTGATGAAGAGGTTTAGAACAGGCTTCATCCTCTCTACAATAATTTTTGATATGATTTTAAACAGAGTGTTGCATAGAGCAATAGGTCTGAAGTCCTGAAAGGAATCTGTTCTATGTTTTTTTGGGATAAGAGCAATAAAAGTGGAAGATAAAGCATTGTGAATATTTCCAAACATACGAGAGGCTTCCACCATTTTCAGCATGTCCGATTTAAACATGTCGTAGAAATACAGAAAGAATTCGATAGGCTAGCCATCTGGCCCAGGACTCTTGTCCTTTTTTAAAGTCTTTATGGCAGCAAGAAGCTCTTCTTCCGAGACCAATTTAATAAAATTTTCGTATGCAGACTCATCAAACATTTCTGGCATCAATTCCGCCGCCCATAACATGTCATTTATATTGCTTTGATTCCTTTTATACTGGTTTTGAAAGAACCTTGAAGCTTCATCAGCAATATCATTCTGTGAATAAAGAAAACCTCCTTCCTTTGCCATCTTCGATCTTCCATATAGAACTTTTCCTCCTTCTAGCATTTGCGAAATTGTGAAAAAACTTCGTATTTCGATCCCCTCCAAATATATTCACATAAACTCATTTATTCAACTCATTAAGATAAACTCATGAGCCTTATTCAACTCATTAAGATAATTCACAAAATAAAATTAATCTCATCACTATTAATGTGTATTCACAAAATACATATAAATTTAATATATTAAAATTAATTTCAGAGATAATACATGCCAATGTACCAATACTCACAGGGTATTGCTATATTACCAAATATATTCACAGAAAATGGCTCGTCTTATATTACCAAATATATTAACAGAAAATGACTTGTCTAAGTTGGATAAGGACAAAGCCATGGAATTATAAATTCTCATTACAAAAATCACAAAATCTCAGTTTAACATGGAGAATCAGATGTGATTTGTCAAATTGGAAAAAAAAATTCCAATTTTTTCATCTTTACCATTTTCACAGTCATGAATGTTCAAATGTTGAACATGCCAATGACAAACATGTTGACACAGAGACTCAAGTAAACATACAGGATATTGAAAAACTTATATGTATAATCCTTTAGAAGTCATTAAACATACATGTGACAGAGAACTGTTCACTAAGTAAATGTCCAGTCATGTGCCAAGTGTATATAGATATGAAATTACAAGCTATGGTTGTCATGTCCAAGTGTATATAGATATGAAATTACAACCTATGGTTAACAACGAAGAACGCTCAATAACAATAATGAAGAACACTGCAGAACAGGATTGTTGCTGAATCAAATCTGGTTGGTTGCACAGACAGCAGCCCCAGTTACATCAACATCCCCCAAAAAATCATGGATTTTCCTTGGTAATGGCGTAGATGGCGTATATAATTCCCGGTATGTACCCCAATATCGTGAGCAGCAGACATATCCAGAACTCAGCCTGTCACACAAAACAGTAAAACCCTCAAAATTATCAGCTACCAGTAACTTAAATTAATGAGATCAACACATTTATACAGACCCAGCTTCACAGAATTAGCAAAAGAAAAATGAAAACAGAGGAATGAGTTTTAGATCAATGAGAAGTTGCTCACATGGCAGCCGTATTTGAAAAAAACTCCCAGAGGAGGCAGAACTATCGCCAAGAAGATGTCCACACAGGTTGCAGTGCCCTCCCTCATTATGACGGAAATAATGACAACTTTTTCAGAAAAGTGAAGAGAGACCCAAGACAGAGAAGCAAAGAGAGTGAGTGTATGAAGTGAGCCAAAAAAGCAATCAAGAAGCTCAAGATCAAGATCCCGGATAATGATAAGGATCTCGGACTTTCGAAGTAGTTATAGATGTAAAAACGAGTTGGGTCTGCGTACAACCGGCGTAAGAAACTTCATTAACACGGCACGCGTTTGAATGATGGTTAAGTTACGAGACTTTTGGCTTACTCGATGACACGTAGATAGCAAACAATTTTTTTGGTGAACGTTGCGCCAATCCCAAGCAAAATGCTTCGTGACTAACACATCCACTCATCGTCAATCCGAGCGGTAGACAACGACCTAGAAGTTGTTGTCATGTTTATATTATATGGGTAATGGGATGTCGAAGTCGGTTAAGGGATGGGTATCTAAGAAGAGCGGGAGGAGTTTGTGTTTCTTATCATTACAATTTATTCATTAAGAGCGAATGCTAATAATGACTTTCTCGTTCAAATCTTATTGAGTACAATGATCCGCTGTGGTGGTCGCTAGAGGGGTGGATTCCCTTTTCTCGTGAGTCTGCTCTTGCTAAAATCTTAGGAACTTAGTATACCCAACTTACAGGGGGTTGGTTATGCTCTTGGTGTTATAGTGGCAGCTATAAAGTTTGATCCTGGGTCTCCCATAAATTAGGGCTAATAGTTACCGATTCACCATGTGATTAAAAAAAACCAACAAAATCTTCATAATCATAAAAATTAGAACCTAACAACAAAGTACCAAAGAGACTTAACATAGGCGGTGAAATCAAACGATATATACTTTGGTAAAGGCTAGTTAAACCAGTTTGCGAAAGTTCAACATTGTTGATATATACTTTGGTAAAGGCTAGTTAAACCAGTTTGCGAAAGTTCAACATTGTTCGGTTAATGACACAAGGAAAATACAAGATTTAAATGTAAAGATACGTGTTTGTCATCAAATGAAATTGTACTATCGTTTACTTAACCAGAATGAGAAATTACAAACTCGGTAAAGATAACCGACACCTTCCCTCCCACTAATTGTCAAATCGTAATGACCGTTTGGTTTACCGAACATTTTGTTAGGTGAGTGTGGTTGGTTCCAGTGGCAGGGTCCTTGTATACAACCTGCCATGCAGGGTCCTTCTTGTGCCCATCCTCTATTCTGACGACAGCAGCGCCACAGGCGATTTCGACGACTGCATTATCCACTAATCAGGGTTAAGCGGCCTCGTTTTATTGTTCTTCCTGCAGCCACCGCCGACGGGGACGCTTTTAACTCCTCCCCCTTGGTACAGTAGCGCCGGCAGGCCTTGCATAAATGGTGGAATTGGTAACAGGTGTGCTTCAAACCAACGGTGGAGAAGAGTGACAGTTGTTTGTCGGTGCTTAATGTTTTCAAAGCAGTTGTCTATAATGAGACTTTTTGGAAGCTTTTCTGATGGGTTTTTCCGCTCAAAATTCAGCAGCAATTTAGTGGAATGGCAAGTTTGATAGCTAGTTTCTGCACAATCAAAGCGTCCCAGGCGTTTTTCAGGGTGCTGAATCCAAATATGCAGTTAAAAAACCATTTTAACTGCAATAAATCAAGATCAAAGCGTCCCAGCCGTTTTTCAGGGTGCTGAATCCAAATATGCAGTTAAAAAACCATTTTAACTGCAATAAATCAAGATTTAACCTCAATTTCTTCCGCCCCGATTCCGTCACCTGAATCTCCAAAAAGTCGCATTATAGACAACTCCTTTTTCAAAAAGAAACACTTTAGGTGTAATTAAGAGAAGAGATTATTGTAGTGATATAAATTAAATATTTGGTAATTTTTTTTATAGGTGTATGAATTGTTTAGAAGGTTAAAAGTGATTAAAATTTGGTAAAAAAATTTAGCAGTGCTTGAATCATGTTTTTTATGGTGGAAATAAATTCAATATCATCAAAAATTTAGGGGCACCCAAAATCTTGTAGTTTCACAGATGTAATCTGGGTTTACAAAAATCCCCCATAGGATTTTATTAAAATCTTGCCAGGATTTCAATGATTTTAAAGGCAAAGTTATAGGTTTGTTAGGCTAAGAACTTTTTATAGTGTAAAAAATTATATATTATAGAAATTGATTAAATTATTATTTTTTTTTTTAATTTTTATATATATATAAAGCAAGTTTTTAGTTACGGGAATTATTTTCCACTTTATCATAGATAATTTCTAATTTATAATAGGATTTGTTACAATACTGTCCGTTAATATCATAGTTTATCAATACTATATACTTAAAAAAACCATAACTCATTTCATACAACAATTGTTCATATGATATTTTTTTTTGGGATGAGGGGTATTTTCCAGCTCTATATGGTAGAGATGTTGTAATGTCCTTGACTTAATCAAATAACATAAAATAAAAATAATTAAAAATAAAATAATATGACATATATTTTTTTGGAATGAGGGGTGTTTCTAGCTCTATAGGGTAGAGATATTGTAATGTCCAGTTAAATATTTTGACTTAATAAAAAAACATAAAAAATAAAATAAATAATACTTATAATTATTAATAAAACATTTTGAGTCAATAAATTACACACAAAAATAAAAATAAAAATAATAATAATGATATTTATAATTTATAATTATAACTAATAGTAATTAATAATTAATTTTTTTTAGATTTATTCTATTTTTAGTTCTACCAAGCTTCGAGAGAGATCAAATCTCTTGAAGTGGATACCTCTTTAAGAGTGAAAAGAGATTCGATCTTTATCCATGTTTGGTAGGTCCAAAATTAAAAGGGATCTAGGTTGGATTTTAATTAAATTCATTAATTAAAAGGTCAAAAGAATATAATTATTTTTGAAATAAATCTCAAGTTTTTGATTTGTGACTACTCGTAAGCATATTTTAGAATGTTTCATGGAGGTTAAATCCTTAGCATCCACCTAATGATTATTGATAATTAAAATAAAATTTTGAAAATCCTATTCCAAAATGTACATATTTATTGACATACTTATTACCAAACCAAACAAGATTAGGAAGAGAAAATGGAATGGTTTTTTTTAACACAATTCTATATAATTTATTGTTTCGGTTTTATAAAAGGATTTAAAAATACAAAGCAAATTTAAATAGTGGAGAATGTAATTATCAACCAGGCATTCAAGCAATTACAATCGGAAAGGGTCATAGTAAGAGTTTTTTGAAATGCAAGTCTATATAATTTACTGGTTAGATAGGTTTTATAAAAAGAATATAAAGAAAATTAAAATAGTTCTAATAGCTAGGAAAGTGATATAAACCAACTTAGATCCATTCAACTCCGGATCTATCTTGCACCGAGAGGGATCAAATCCCTCGAGGTGCAAACCTTCTTTTTGGAGTGTGTAATTTGACAAAAGGTTTGAACCTTGAGGGATTTGATCCCTCTAGGTGCATGATAGATCCAGAGTTAGATGGATCTAGGTTGGTTCCAGTTGAGGGCAACAATGACACATTTTTAGATTATCATTCTTATGTATATGTTTGAGATAAACTTCATACCTTGAAATTTACATTATGTTTTCTTTGTTTGATATCATTCTCTTCTTTAATTTTATTTGTGTTTCTTGCCTTGAATGGTTTGTAAGTCTGCACTTGGATGCTTTGAGTGGTTTGTCTTTTTATGTGTTTGGATTTGGATGGTAATGTTTGTCAATGTTATAATTGTTGTGTTATATTTCTATATGTGTATGTAATTGTTTGTTAGTAATTAGTTGGTGATGAAGAAGGAAGACAAGCTTGTCAATAGTTTGCAAGAGGATTGATATTGCACATATGTTTCATTTAATTTTAGGTATCACAACTTTTGACAATTAATAATTCTTAATAGTGTCCCTCCAGGTATTACTAAATATATTTTGAAGAGTAGTTTTAATAATTTACTGCATCAAGATTACTCTTAAAATCATTCGTTTCATTGCTAATGTTTGAAATAATTTTTTCTCCTTAAAAATATTTTGATGATATTTTTTTATCTATAGTTTGTTTTGCAAAAGTCAAGAAATAATGTAATTTTGATGTGTTTTAAATGAGTTGTCAAATTTACAAAATCTTTACATTATTTGCTACTTTTTCCATCTTTTCATATCGATTATATGAAAATGATAGTTGAGATTGTAAGCCATTCAGTTCTTTAATTCAAACTATTGTAATAAACATCATACCTTGTCTCTTTTGCTCTCCAATATTAATAGGTTGAAATACTATAACACAAAAATCAATGCAAATTGTCAATCATTTTTTTATGCTTACACTAAAATCAATGCACATTGTTAATCCAATCACTTTAATTTAATGTACCATCATACATTGAGTTACATCAAATCAGAAATCATCATCTACACTCAAATCAATGCATCTAATGCACACAATTAAATAAGATTAGAAAACATCTACACTGAAATCAGTGAATCCGATGCAAGCAATCAAATAAGATTAGAAATCAACATTTACACTAAAATCAATGCATCTAGTGCAAGCAATCAAATAAGATTAGAAATCAACATCTACACTAAAATCAATGCATTTAGTGCAAGTAATCAAATACGATTAGAAATCAACATATACACTAAAATCAATGCATCTAATGCAAGCAATCAAATAGGATTAGAAATCACCATCTACACTGGAATCAATGCATCTAGTGCACACAATCAAATAGGATTAGAAATCATAATCTACACCGAAATCAATGCATCTTGTGCAAGTAATCAAATAGAATTCGAAATCACCATCTACATTGAAATCAATGCATATAGTGCAAGAAATCAAATAGAATTAGAAATCAACATCTACATTGAAATCAATGTATTTAGTGCAAGTAATGAAATAGATTTAGAAAACGTCTACACTGTAATCAATGCATCTAGTGTAAGCAATCAAATAGGATTATAAATAAACATCTACATTAAAATCAATGCATCTAGTGAAAACAATCAAATATCATTAGAAATCAACATCTACACTCAAAATTAATGCATCTATTGCAACCAATCAAATAGGATTGGAAATCACCATCTACCAAGAATTCAATGCATTCAGTGCAATAAATATTCTTCCATCTCTCCCCCTCCATATATATATATATATATCCCTCCATCTCTCCTTCGTTTTCTCTCTATCTTAGCCCCAGACATACACGCTCTCTCTCCATCTCTTCCTTTTCACTCCCACCTCTCTCTCTCTCGCTCCACTTTTCTCTTTATATGTATTTTTTCTTCCCTCCCTCTCTCCCCTTATAAATCCATCTCTTTGTCCTCCCTCTCTCCTCCTCTCTCTCAATTCATCTCTCTTTGCCCTCCAACCATGTCACTATCTCCCTCCCTCTCTCCTCCTCTCTCTCAAGTCGTCTCTCTCTCTCTCTTTTCCCTCCAACCATGTCACTATCTCCCTCCCTCTCTCCTCCTCTCTCTCGCCCTCTCTCCCCCATCCATCCATGTGTCTCCCTCTCTCTCTCTTACCCTTCTCTCCCTCTCTCACCCCTCTCCTTCTCTCTCTTTATTCCTCCTCTCCCACATCCTTCAGTTTATCTCCTTCAATGCAAGCAATAAAATAGGATTAGAAATCACCTTCTAAATTGAAATAAATCCATCTAGTGCAATAATTATATTCCTCTCTCCCCCCGCCATATATATATATATATATATATATATATATATATATATATATATAATATATAATATATCCCTCCATGTCCCTTTTCCTCTCTATATTACCCCCCCCCCCCCCCTGCAAAACACACAGGCTTCCTCCTTCCATATATATATATATATATAATATATATATATCTCCCTCTCTCTCTTCTTCCTCTCTCACTCCACCTTTCTCTCTCTATGTCTTTCGTCTTACCTCCCTCTTTCTCTTCCTTCCTCTCCTTCTCTCTCCCACATCCAAGCTCTCTTCCTTCCTCTCTCTCCCTTTCTCCCCTGCCTCCATCTATCTCTCCCCCTTATCTCTATGTCTTTGTCTCTCTCTCTCTCTCCTCCCTCCAACGTTGTCACTATCTCTCCTTCTATATCTCTCTATCTCACTTCAAACATATATACTCACTCTCTATCTCTCCCTTGTCACTCCCTCTCTGTCTCTCTCTCCACGTTTCTCTCTCTATGTGATTCTTCTTCCCTGACTCTCTTTCCTTCCAAATCCAATTCTCTATCCCCCCCTCTCTCCTCCCGTATTTCAAGTCCTCTCTTATCCTTCCTCCCTCTCCCTCTCTCTCCCTTCCCCTTAGTCCCTCTATCTCTCCACCTATATCACTCTATCTTTGTTCTTCCCTCCCATATATATCTAGAGTTAATATATATCATGATATATTATAATATATTATAATATAACAAGTTTAATGTTACAATACAATTATCTTATGTGTCTAATAGTTATTTTATCATATACATTGAATTTGAATAACTATATAAAACATTTAAATTAATTATTTTTATTTTTAGATTTTTTAAATTTTATTTTGCCGGACATGTGCAAAATTTCAACTTTGATGATGGACGGACATGCTTACATATGATATTGGGTTGTAGAGTGTGCCTCTCGGTGAAATTAAATGATTTATAAACACTTATAGGCATTAATTTATAATATACATCAAAACACTATGATACATCTCTTGTTGCTAAAATTTATAAAATTATAAAAGCTAACTAAATTATAATTTTATTAAACTATTATGAATTATATATATATATATATATATATATATATATATAATATATATATATTCTAAGATTATTAATCATGGATATTTTTTTCCACTTTATTGTGAAGATTCTTAATCTATAAATAAATTTTGTGTACAATATCACATACCAATACCATGGCTTATTAACACCACATGCTTAAAAAACCATAATTCACTTCATATCACATTTTTTTAATTAATCAATTTAATTAAAATAGTAAAAAAGACATAACTTTGGAGATAAATATCAACCATTGATTTGTGTATACTACTATGAGTATTCTAGAATATTTAATGGAAGTTAAATCCTTAGCATCCAATTAATAATTCTAGAAGTCCTATTCCAAAATAAACACATCCATTAACATAATAATAAAAAGAAGAACTTATATTATTTTATTTTCTCATGGAGCATCATCAAGTTGATGGAAATTTGTTAAAATGAATATTTTGTTTTTATAAGTTTTTGGTGGTTTCAAACTTTAATTGGCTGAAAATATATATTGTCTATATCTCCTTTTCTAAAAAAGTAAGTTTATAATAATTTAATTTTATATAAAGTAATTTATATTATTAATAGATTGGATTATAGATATAAAAAGTAAAATGATGAAATTTATAATTCCATACATTAATGGATATTGTGAATCTGTTGGAAATGTGTTATATTTTGGCATGTGGAATGTGACTTATGGAAGGAGCTAATAGCCCCAAGTTATTACTATTAAAGGCAACAACTCATTTATTTTTATATTTTATTATATTATTATTATTATTATTATTATTATTATTGTTTTTGTAAAGTTTGTTTTTGGTCTTTTATGTTAATGGTTTTTTTTGTTCCATTGCAATTTAATTTCAATAAAGGAATTAGGGTTATAATATTGATTTGAGTGAATGGATTAGGATTTTAGATGTTGTAGAATACCTAAATATTGTATTATAAACCTTTAAGTAAATACAGTGAATAAATTAGAGGTGTGACACTAATATATATTTTTTTTCATTAAAGGTTTTTGACAAAATATGTGTACTGTGTGTGTCATTGTTGTTATTTATATTGTATTAAGAATCCATATGCATTGATCACTTACATAGGTTTAAAACTTACATTTAGTATTGAAATGACATTATTAGCTTTAAGGGATGCCCTTATTGCTAAACTTTAGTTTGTTCTTGATAAATAAATCGTATCTAAACTTTGTGGTAGTGACTCTTATATGGAAGCAAATGATGAGTTGTTCTAATATCAAGATTGAGAAATTTAATGGCTAGAGATTTGAGCCATGAAACTAAAGATGGAAAATCTTCTTCTAAATAGAGAAATATTGGTTTTAGTGGATCTAGGTACAAAAACTACTAATACATCAAATAAGATTGGGAAAAGCTAGAAATAAAGGTAAGAGGTATGCTTCAACTCTTCTTCTTTGAGATGGTTTTGATGAGTGTCTCCATATAAGATCGTGCAAAGAAGTCGTAGGAAAAGTTAGGAAACTTGCACCTATCAAATTCCATGGTAAATAAGTTATTTATTTGAAAAATGTAATATGATATTAGGATGGATGATGTTATATGATGTTAATATGGATGTAATCTCTTTTAATGCTTCAAATCATTCATTTTCCTCATTTTCCCACTTAAAGGAGTTTTTCTTTAATAGATTTGTTAGCGGGGTACTTACATTTGCGCGATTTTTTATGAACCTTCGGTAATATCCTATTAATCCAAGAAACCACTGTAATTTCAAACTTTTTTTGGCCTTGGCCATTCCCTAATTACCTTAATCTTACTGGGGTATACTCTAACTCC
This sequence comes from Pinus taeda, assembly GCA_000404065.3. Lineage (NCBI taxonomy): Eukaryota > Viridiplantae > Streptophyta > Pinopsida > Pinales > Pinaceae > Pinus > Pinus taeda. Next base: position 37,027 of record APFE030601015.1, on the reverse strand, counting down.
CTCCTTGGATATGATGTGTCTTAGGTATTCAACTTCCTTTTTACCGAAGGTGCACTTTGATAGCTTGGCATAAAATTGATTTTATTCTAGTAAGGAAAGTACCACTTCCAAATGCTTGAGGTATTCTCACAAACAAGTGACATAAATTGTTCTCCCTTTCTTTAAGTTAAAGGGGCTAAACTCTCACAACAAGTGGAAAATGTCCTCTTTGAATTTGCTGCTGAGAACCAAGCATATTTGAAAATGCATGTTCTCCCTGATATAAATCTTGAAAGGGGAAAAGAAATAATAAATGAGATTTGCATTGATTTATGTGCCAAAACACTCAATTGGATGCTCAAAACTTAGCAAACACAACACCAGTAGGTTCATCTCATCATTTTGCAACTTTTGATTGTAAACATGACCAATTTCTAGTTAATGCTTCTTTGTATGGAACTTTGTGCCAAGCATTAATGAAACATGTGGGCTTATTCCATGAGCCCTCATATTCCCTGCTCAAAACATAGTAAACACAATATCAGCAGGTCCATCTCATCATTTTTCAACTTTCACCTTTAAACACGATCAAGTTATGTAAAGTGCATCTTTGTCTCGAAATTCATGTCAAGCATTAATGGCACATGCAGACTTTAAACCATGAGCCCTTAGATTCGTTGATCAGAACTAGATTTTATCTGCATCGTTGGTATCGCCTCATAAAATAATAAAGAAATCATATAAACATCATCAATTTCTGTCACCATCACCTCTCGCCTCGACCTCTAGACTCCACTGCCTTGAAAATTGTGCCATGCAAACTAAATATTCCCTACATTAATTTCAAATATTGTCTTGAAATTCATGCCCTAGTATGGCTGTGTTGCCTCTGTCTCCTCTCATGATTCCCCCTCAGTCGAATGAGCATGGGTTTATATAACCTTAACATCAAGCGGAAATTTCCATAAGTTTGTTGGAATTACACCAAATAGCATATTAAAAATGGTGCATAGTTTTAAAACCTATGGTTATAAAAACCATACGTAAACCTAGAGTGTCATTATATTACATATAACTATTTCAAATAACCTCCACCAAATATATTAAACCAACATACTTTGTCATTTAGTCCAACGAACCATGTCACAAACCATATAATATACCATCTTTGACCACACACCTTTCTTGTTATGTTGTATTGGAAGGGAGACATGTTGGTTTTGGTTCAGAAGTCCCAGAGTCAAACCCACCCCCTCCCCCCATATTGGCTTTGATATCATACATAGCCTTCAAATAAAACTCTACGTGTTATGTTTAACAAGAATTAATGTTGGTGCAACAGTTAGTCGTTGACATGATACCATCATGGTCAGGGGTTCGACACTCGACCGTTACAACAAAATTTTCTTAATTGGTAGACCTACGTAGACAACTACAAGGTGCCACATAGTTCCCTGTAATTAGCCCACATGTCACTCGTGGATTGTTCATGTTAAGCCACATCATTTTTTACTATGAAAACCTACATGGCCAACCACATGGTGCCATGTGATGCCCAGTGATTGGCCACGTGTCGCTCATGGAGTGGTCAATGTCAAGCCATGTCATTGTTGACTGTGCTGATATGATACCATGTGGATAGAGCTGGAGCCTTCCACATCATGACCTATAGGATTGTCGCATCAGTTGTTTGGTCTACCACATGACACTTCTTGGTGTTGCCATGTGGCACTAGTAGTGCCCTTTCTTTTGTTGTTTGGTTTGAAGTTCAGATTGTGATATCTTTCTCATATGAGATTTGTTTGACGCAATTCAAATTTTGATCACTTTCATTTTTTGAGGTTTTCCTAGAGCCTCTTGGATCACTAAAACAGTGTTTCATTCGACTGAGTACATCACCATGTGGGTCACCCATCATGATTGTTCCAAAGAAGGATGGGACTTGGAAGATGTGTATTGATTACAAGGTGTTGAACAAAATCATGCTCAAGAACATGTACCCCCTGCCCAAGATAGATGATATATTGGATCAATTGAAACAAATTAAATATTTCAGCAAGTTGGAATTAAAGTTTGGATATCACTAGTTTTGAGTCAAAGAAGAAGATACCTAGAAAATTTTCATCAAAACTAGGCAAGGTTTGTATGAGTGGTCAGTCATTCTTCAACCTATTCAATGCACCAATGCAATTTACAATTTTAATGAATGATATATTGCACCCTTTTATATATTCATTTCAGTTATTGTCTATTTGGATGATTATACTGATATACAATGCTACATGGGAGGAGCACACCTCACATTTGACGAAGTTGTTGGAGACACTAAAAAAGCAATAGTTGCTAGCATATTTTTAGAAGTGTTAGTTTGCACATCATTCTTTGGTGTATTTGGGGTATGTGATAGTGGACGGGAGATGAAGATAGATATTTCTAAGATGGAAGTTGTCATGAAATGGTCGGTGCCTACTAATGTTTATGAGATTAGGAGTTTCGTTGGGGAAACATAGTACCTGAGGAAATTCATAGCCTCATTTTTAGTGGTAGCAGTGCCACTCCACATCATAATAACAAGTGGCAAGAGTTTCTAGTGGGAAAAGGGTCAGCAGAGGGCCTTTGAGGAGCTAAAGAAGAATATCAGTCAAGCACTAGCGTTGGCATACCAAACTTGCAACAACCATTGAAGTGAAGACATATGTGAGTGGGTATGCTATGGGAATGGGCTTGATGCGGGGAGGAAGGTCTATATGCTACCATTCTGAATTATTTCATGAATTAGTTCTTAACTACCCTACCTATAAAAATGGGCTCTATTCCTTGGTGCAAGTTATGAAGAAGTGGAAGCACTATCTGATGGGAAATGAGACAGTAATCCACACAGATCACCAACCACTATAGTATGTGCAAGCTTAGAGTAAGCTATAGCATACCAAGCATTACAAGTGGATGGGGTTTCTACAACAGTTTCATTTAATGATCAAGTTTAAGAAAGGAAAAAAAAAAAACTTGGCCAACATGCTTTCAAGACCACCCATATCAAAGATCACATATTTGCGAACTTTGATGCGCATGGAGCCATTCGTCCATGATGCATACAAAGAGGCATATTCAAAGGATGAGGCCATCGAGGAGATGTTTCACCAATTGATCTAGACTTATGCAAGAACAAAACATAATACAAATATAAACATAAACATAGAGATACAGTAAAAATAAATCCTCATTTCATTAATATCAAAGAATTGAAAGATGCTTACATACATAATGGAAATAAACTAGCCTGGGCAATGGTATATTATCTCTAAGAAGAGATGTGGTGGCTACATGCCTATGAACTATGTTACAATGAGGCTCAAAGGCCTTTTTTTATTATTAAACAACAAAGGGAGACCCTAGAAAACCAAAACCCTAACCCTAGGAGATGGAACACTAAGCGTTTATCACCCTTGTTGAGGGGTTAGTTAGACAATCAACTTCCCGAGGTCGTAACTTGGTCACATGATCTATGTTTGCCGTGTATGATAAATTTTTAGAAAGGTCTCTCCAAGTAATACAATATTTGTGGCACAAGCCTATCGCTAACCTAAAAAAAACGTCGTTTAGGGGATCAAAACAACTCTAGAAATTGAGGACCCAAAAAACTGCTATAAATAGAAAATTGTGTTATAATCAAGAAAATTGATGAAACTAGACAGAGGTCCAGTAGAATAGGTAGGTCTCCAGCAATATACACCTCAATTAGTCCTCCCCCCTTAGGAGGCAATGGTCCCTGTTACACAACATTTTGTCACTGTCCCTGTACTCCCCGTTCCTCAATCCTAGAGGACCTATACAGTGACCCTCATGTGTTTCCCTGCAATGAAGAACATGTCCCTACATCTCTCTTCATCTACAGAACATTTCCCTCTTACATCATTTCCCAAGAATATTCCATCAAACTTAGTTCTCAAGATCGACGCTAGCACTCAGTTTCTTCCCTGTGCCGATTTGCAAAGTCTAACACTGGTTCTAGCGTCGAACTGCACTAGTAAGCCATTCATGACCCATGTTGGCCCTCTTTTCACAAGTTTTTAAAATGGAGTCGAAGCTTCCAGGCCTAGAAGCTTCGTGAATGGAAGTCTAGTAAATGGTTGGGAAAGATAGAGCTGAGAGACACTGTTTGGGCTCTTTTCCCCTATTAAAATGGAACAAACCAAAAGGGATAAGACCCATCCCATCATAAGAGGATCCATTTCCCCTCTATCAAAGCTATATAAACTCCTCATTTTCCAACCTTCGCTAGCTAATGAAAGGGCTGAAATAATCTGAAAATATTGATAGCCATCTTGAGAACTTTAGCCTTCTAGTTTGTGTGTGAAGGGAGAATAAGCTTGTAGCATTTGGTTTGGAGTAAAGAGGACGAAGCCTTGAGCTTCTATTGTTTTGAGGGTGAATCATGAGATGCTTATAGTGGTGCTAGAACCCGGACATGTTGAAGGGAACCTACAACGTCAAGGCTCTGGTTGTATTTCTCTTTGAAGTTTATTTTAATACAACTAATGGTTTATTTCCTATATCATGTGTAATATTAAATTTGACAGATTAGAAATCCTTGACCTTTTAAGTAGATTGAATTTAATTTTATGCTATCACATTTTTTGTTGTTTCTTGCATGTTTGTTTCAGGTATTTGAATGAAAGGAACAAAAGGAAGCTTGAGCAAGGAAGTAAGATCACCATCAAGTGGATTAGTGTTATAAGAGGTAGGTCCTCTTATTCGATTCTAATCTAAGGAAATTTACATTAGATTTTCTTGTTTGCGGCTAGACGCACTCTCTTGGGCTAGAGGGATCGTCTCTATCCGCAGAGAGGATACTCCTACTCAACAAATTGGCGACTCCGCTGGGGATCCATCCCTCTCTTTCGAATGTTTTTCATTTCATGATTTGTGACAAATTTTCTTGTTTCACACTTTCTCTTTGGTAATATGTACTTCAAGTCATCTCTTGCTTTGATTCTTGAATTTAGAGTGATAGGTTTGGTTCTGGTTTGTGAAAATTTTTATTTTTTCTTTGAATCCCTTGATCGGCACTATTTATTTTCTAATAGTCATGTCGACCAACATGAGTTCCCTTTGAAAAGTTGCGCCATAACCCCTTCTAGTGCTTGTTGCTAGTTAAACAGTCGCGTCGATGCCTATAGGTTAAAATCAGGGTTTCTCCTAAATCATTGCCAGTGTGTCTTATCCTCATAAATTCTGTTTCTTGGCTTGTTTTCCTGTATTCTCCCTGACTAGAATGCTTTGTTAGCTTGTTTTTCTTGCTTGATTGGTTTGAGATTGCCTTACTTGATTTTTTGAGTTTTTGGATGGTTTGTGTCCCTAGGCCATCTGGGTCATCGTACATTCATTTGTTTGTATGCTCATCAAGTCGAGTTGTTGGTTTTTTGCTTCGTGCATTTTGTTTTTTAGTCCTTGCATCTATTTTCCTTTGGTTTCAATTGAACAAGTAAAAAGTTTCGTTTATTCTTCTCTTGTTGAACGTCTCTTTTCTAAGCATAGATCACATTGCTCGATTTGTTTCGGTTGAATCTTTGCGTTTGGTTTGAAAGGATTTTATTTTTATCATGCTTTGCATTTGATTGATGTTTGGTTGTTTGAAATTTTTCATTGAAATGTGCATGTGAAAGATTCATTTTAGCATTCCATTGAAGAAAATACATCATTCTAGTTTGTTTAATTGATATGTTTTATTGATTGGCATCATTGAAAGCTATAATTTCATCATCACGAGCATGTGAAATGAAATGAACTTCTTTTACTATTAAAAGGACTAGTTGAAGTGCATTTGATAGGAAGAGTAGGAAGGGGAAATAATTTTCACTATTTTGTTTTGAAAAGTGAAGTAGTGAATGGTCATCTTACTTTCATTTGCTTGTTTGTTGCAATGATTGTTTTCTCTTCTCTCAATTAGTGTAAGCATTCATCGAATTGAAAGGGTTTTTTCTCATATAGCTACAAATAAGAGTTTTCAGGTGACATCGATAGGGCCTGAAAACTAAGACTTAATTTCAAGATAAACTTCTACAATATATTCAATTAACCTAAGGCGCATTTGAAACTAAACGCTCACATCCAGAGGTCTAGGCTAGAGATGTGTTCCGGTGTCTTTAAACCTAGCAGTTGTCGTTCGCTTCAACATTAGACAATGCTAGTATGGACTTGTGCTCCCTGTACCATCACGTATATAAAGGGAGACTCCACTAGGTTTGCAATCCTTTATCCATAGGAATCCGAATATGTTGCCTTGTAAACACGATACACCGAACACAACATTAGAGGAGATTGCATGCCTGTACTTCTCAGTTCACCGAGAGGTATTCTGCAGTTCACGGTTACCTAGTAATCCTTTTTCCTAGATTATCCTGAGCAGTGATTTTGGTATTTTTGACTCTTTAAATTTAAAATATCATCGAGCACTTGCCCTTTCGAGCTCATTCAAACCGAAAGAGAATAGAGTCATCTTTGCCTTTTTCTCGACTCTTAAAACATTAAAAGGCATTAGTTTGTTTCAGCATCTTAAAATTATTTTTCCCACGATCACATCACATTCCTGATAGTCTTATTATGGACCACATCGTGGCAATATCCCTAATATGTTTTTAAATCTTTGAAATTAATATCTCTTCTCTTTTGTTTGAGACAAAGTCATCGTGGTTGAACCATCAGGTTTGCCTCATTCCTCTTCCTCTCCTTCATCTAGAAGGTCATCTAGAGAAGCTTTCCCTAAACTTCCGTAGTCACTTGAGGATGAAGGTGTTGAACTTGGAATTGTTCTGAGTATTCAACCTTTGTCTTATCGTTTGCCTCTATCAGATACTGAGTCACCTTACCAATCTAGCTCGGAGTCCCTTGATAATCCTATCCAAACTCCCCAGAGTCCTCAAACTTTTGATAGTCTGCAAGGACTCGTTATAGACCCTTTTATGGTATCTCCACAACATCCTTATAGTTCATACGATCGGCTCAGTGTTCTGTTGGAGTTGTCTCCTCGTTCATCTTTGGCTCGTCGTCGGTTGTTTCCTATGGAGTCAAAAGGTGAAATTCCAATCTCCTCTCCAAGTCAGTTGAAATTTTTTGTCACTCGCACTCCTCAAGTGGGTGATGAGCAGCCATATGAGTTCCCTCCGGAAGGTTTCCCTTAAACAAGAGCCATCCCATCTAGCATTTATCCTGAGTATAGTGAGCCTTTAATTCCACATGGTTATACCTCTCTAGATCAGTTGGTTTCGGGCGCTCCCAGTGCTTCATCATTGTATCAGAATCCTATCTGGTCTTCTAGCACCATGCCTACCTCAGGTCCGTTCATACAGAACACGACCTCTTGACCAATTGTATGAACTGCAGTCACTTCAATTCTGGTTCAACCTACCATTCTGTCTCCACTTGTTTCGTCGTTTCAACCAACTCTTCCGGTTCAACCGAAAATATCGATAAGGTCGGTCTCAGTAAGTTCTTCTACCCCTCTAGTGAGTAGACAGACAATACCACTACCTGGGGGGAAAGATCTGAATATCTCTATGATGTCAGACCAAACCAATGTGAGTGGATCACAAACTCACATGGTTGGAACAAATCAACCTCTTTATGGTGCTATTCCTAACCCTGTTGATCCACTCGGGTTAGCTAATGTCCAATACCAGCAACCATACGTGGCTCAGGTTCCATTCCAACCAAATAATGTTCCATATGGTTCACAAGCCTCTGTTTCCCCTCCTTACATTCCTCAAGTTGGACCTTATGTTTAGCCTGGCCAATCCACTGTGCCCAGTGGGTATGGATAGATTCAATTCGGGAACTATCGAGGAAATGTCCAACTACCTTTGCAACAATAAGGGCAACCTTCGTTGCAGCAAGGGAAAGCATTGTAGTAGCAAGGACAACTGCTACAACTGCAAGGGAAACCCTTGCAACAGTCGCAGCAACCTTTGTAGTCGCAAACACAGTTTGTTCAAAAATCCTTGTAACCTTCATCCTCGCAAGGCCAACCTTTGCAGCATCAAGGGAAATCTTTGCAGTAGCCATAAGGTCAATCTGTGCAACAACAAAGCCAATATTTGCAACAGCCACAAGGCCACCCCGTGCACTTGCAAATCCAGCCTTTGCTGCAACAGGTCGTATATGCATATCAGTAGGGTTAGCCTGTTCAGGGCCAAGGTCAACCTTTGCAAGGTCAAGGTCAACCCTAGGGGCAACAAGTTCAAAATCCTTATGTCTGGGGGCAACAAGTTCAAAATCCTTATGTCCAGGGGAAATAGGTTCAAAACCCTTATGTCCAGGTGCAGCAGGTGCAAAATCAATATGTCTAGGGTCAGCAATGTCAAAATCCTTACGTCCAAGCTCAACAGCCTTTTAACCCATATGCCTATCAACAGCCTATGGTAGGACAGTATCAAGTCTACCCAGGATAGAATCCTCCCTACGGGCAAGGTAACCTACAGTGGGGGGGAAATCAGAATCCATATGGACAAAATCCTCCACTATGAGGGAAAAATCCTTACCAAAAGGATGGATTCCATAGTCTGGACCTACTCAGAGGCCCCAAATTCCTTTTAATATGCAACTGTCATTCTTGGCCATGTTGGAACTACCAGATGTTTCAAGGCTCACCAATGATCCTATCCTTCATTCACCTTACTGGCCTCCAGTTTTGACAAAAGTTTTGAGCGATTGCGCGAAATTTGAGGGAAAAGTGAAGGAGGATCCACAAGCACACATGATGACATATCACCTCTGGTTCTACTCCAATTTGTACGTTGATGATTCTATCCACTTACGATTTTTTCAAAGAACTCTCACAGGGGCTGTAGTGAAATGGTACATCGAATTGCCTCGAGGTACCTATAGTGACTTCAACACTCTTTCTATGAATTTCCTCACTCATTTCCAGCTGTCGGTTCACTATGAAATTGGCACCTACCTGCTTATGTCATTTAAGCAAGACACCGTGACCCGCATCTCCGATCACATTGAAGAATGGAGACGTCAACGTCGCCTGATCAAGTTTGAAATTGCTGATCAATTGTTGAAAGAATGGTTCACAAAATCATTCGTCAGTAAAATTGCAAAGTACATAGCTATGGGTGGATGTGTTACTGAGGAGCAAGCCATTACTCGTGCTCATTATTTAGACCTCATCTACTCACAATCTGGCACATTGTATGAGATTTTACCTGATGCTCCAATACCATCATCCGATCTTACAGCATCGAAGTCTGCAGATACACCACATGTTGATGGAGTGATTGTTTCCATGTCTCAGACCCCCACAAAATCTTCTTCCAAGAAGAAATCAGTCTTGAACACTGGTTCCAATGATCCCTCTCAAAATTCACCTGGTCCTAGTAAAACCTTTGAGGTTCACACTATTCAATCTACAACAGCGGACAATTCCTCTAAGGGTAAAAATAAGGGCAAAGGCAAGGCCAAAGCTGATGCCCGAAAATAGGGCCCTTTGAAGTCGTCTACTAGCGATGCTTCTCAAAGAAAGCCAAAGTATCCATGCCTCATCCGTGAGGAGGATCATTACACTAAGGATTGTCCCCAATGATCTAAAGTTAGTCACTTGCTAAAAGGGACCCCGACTGTCTTAAAAGAACCCTTTCCATCTCATCAGACTCAAATGGTAGACCAGCCGCAGTCGTCTGCTCCCTCAAGTTCCCAAGTGTTTATGATGAACACGCTTATAAATGTGTCTACCATATCTAAAGATTATCAAAGCCGAATGGCAGGGAAAGAGAAATAAAGTACCCCTTCCTCCTCTTTCCTGTCGACCTCTGGTCCTCTCGATATAGAGTGACCTAATCTTGCTTCCATTGTCGACCACCCTCTCAGGGTGTGTGGCGAAATTCCTCATATAATCCGAATGCTCGAGCCACTAAGTACTATAATATTGTTGAGGACTTGGCTCAGGCACCATCAGCTATGTTTGCTCTCGAGGTCCTTCAAATATGTCCCTCTCAGTGAAAGGCATTACTGTCGACCATTGGAAGTGTTGATCCATCTAATTCCAATATGAGTTTCTTTGATCTAGAAAACCATGTTCCGTGCTTACCTCATCAAATTGCCTTTCTCATTCAAGTGATCATTAATGAAAAGACAATTCACAAGACCATCATTGATGAAGGTGCTTCTACCTGCATCATGTCTGTGTCTTGTTGGAAGGAAATTGGTTCTCCTACAATGAATCAATCACCTAACACATTGGAAACCTTTAATGGATGTGATTCTTGACCATTCGGTGTCCTTCCTAATATTGCCATTACCTTGGAAGGAAAGATAATCAATGTCGAAGTAGAAATTGTTGATGCAAATCTTAACTATAATATTCTACTCAGACAGAGTTGGACCCATGTTATGCATGTTGTAGCCTCCTCTCTATTCCATGTGCTTCGTTTTCCTCACCAATGGAAAATCATCACGGTCAACCAGTTGTCTTTCTTTGCCTCTTCTTCCTCGGATGGCAATGTTCCTTACGTGAAGCATAACAGTGCTCCATATGAGAGTGTGGGGGCTAGAATTTTTAAAGATACCACTTTAATGGGTATTTTTCCCCTCCCACCTCTACATGTTGGCTCAATCAACATGATCATGGTTAAGTCTGATCCTTGGGTCATTCCTCCTCCTGATCAAGTTGATTCCTAGGGTGATGTCATGCTATTAAGCCCTGCTGAGATTAATTATGTGGAGATTGTTTCGGCTTCATCCTCAGTATCTACTGATTCCACTACTTTGGGTACCTCTCTTAACGCATATTCTCAAACTCCCTAGTTTTGTTCTTTAGACTCTTTCGATCCCTTAATCAAGACATTTCGTACTGATGAGAGTATCATGGAAATTATGTCTCTTGAGGAAGTACCTTGGAATGATATTCATCATCATTCCTCGTTCTTACCTGGCCTGGAAGCCATGTTTACCTGTCTTGAAAAAAATCTTCTTTTTACCCAACCCAACCACTTCAGACAATCATGACCCATGAAGTTTGGTCAGAAGGGAACATGGGTAATATTACCCAAACGATGCCTACTAACATTTCTGATAAGCCTGGTATTGTTGAAAATGTTCATATTGGGGTAACTTGTTCTTCTGATGAGATAAAGCTTTATAATCATCTTTTTCAAGACTTTCAAGATGTTTTTTCATTGTCGTATGAAGAAATTTATAACATTGACCCAAGTATAGTTGTGCACGAAATTCTGACTTATCCTAACATGAAGCTCGTTCGTCAATGGCTTCGTCCTGTGCACCCTAGAAAAGCAGCCGCCATCAAGGGAGAAGTTGAAAAAATTCTTAAATATGGATTTATTTATCCTATTCCTCTGACAGATTGGGTGTCCAATATTATACCGATGACTAAGAAACAAGGCATCATTAAGGTTTGTGTTGATTATCGTGACATTAATCGTGCTTGTCTAAAGGACAATTATCCCACTCCTTTTATAGACAAGATCATAGATGAATGTGATGGGAATGAGATTTTCTCATATATGGATGGTTTCTCTGGTTATAACCAAATAAACATTGCACTCTTTGATCAACACAAGACCACCTTTATCTATCCATGGGGGACTTTTGCATATAAAAATATCCCTATTGGCCTTAAGAATGTTGGGGCTACTTTCCAAAGAGCGATTTCTTATGTTTTTCATCACATTAAAAACATCATTCAGCCTTATTTGGATGATCTTCTTGCTCATTCACATAAGCGTCGTGACCATCCCAATCACCTTTGACAAATCTTTCTTCGTTGTAGACACTATAACATTCAGCTTAATCCCCATAGGTATGTCTTCTGCATTGAGTCCGACTGACTTCTTGGTTTTATTGTTTCGAAGGATGGTATTCATCTTGATCCTCTCAAAGTCGAGGCTATTGTTCATCTACCCCCTCCTTCGTCGCTTTGTGCCTAACTATGCTGAGCTAGCTTTCGGTTTCACTCGATTACTTAAGTAAGGGACTCTGTTTCATTGTTGGGTTGTCTTATATTCTTTCCACGACTAGCCCATGTAGTTAACCAGGGGTTATAAGGGGGGATGTCACACGGGGTTTTAGGGGTACCCGTAACCCCACTTTATGGGGTCCAGGGTAGCACCCCGGAAAATTTTGGTTTTGGAACCTATGTTAGGTTGGGCGGACCCACCTATGGTTTTGTGCATGATTTTCGCACATGGTTTTTGGACGCGATGGTTTTCTGTCCATGGTTTTGGACGCGATGGTTTTCGGTCCATGGTATTGGATGCTTTGGCATGTATAAATATGTATTATAACATTGAAAGGAATATAATGAAAAATCAAGCTGGTAGTCCCAGTTTTGGGATCCAGGGGAAATCTCTGTGTATATGTGTTTTATGTGTTATGCTCTCGCATTGTTTATTTTCTGTGTTTTAGAATTTGTATACAGGTAATTTCTGTACGGGGTTAAAACCTACATTTGTTGGGATGAGACTACCCAAAAGTCTTTTGATGACTTGAAAATTGTCCTCACTAATGCTCCTTTATTGCACCCTCCGAATTATCATCGTGATTTTTTCCTCTATCTAGCTGCAACTTCAAGCACTATTGCTATGGTCTTGGTGCAAGATGACGACGAAGGTCATGAAAATGTCATTTATTACCTTAGTCGCAATCTTCTCGATGTTAATACCCATTATGCTCATGGCGAGAAATTGTCTTTGGCTGTTGTGCAAGCTATTCAATGCTTTCAGCATTATATTCTCCTTCGCACTACAACCGTGATTTCTAATTGCAACCCCATGACTTATATTCTAACTCGTCAGTTTCTTAGGGGAAAATATTCCAAGTGGAGTGTCATCCTCCAAGAATTCGATTTGGTGTTCACTACTTCCAAATTGAAGAAATCACTCGTATTTGTTGAGTTAATTTGCTCCTGTCCCTCTGCTTCTCTCCCTGCTAATGTTGATGAGCAGTTACCCGATGAGACTCTCTTTCTTATTATCACTCTCGATCCTTGGTACAGTGATATCATCGTGTATCTCCAAACTTCTACCTTCTGGTCTACGTTGTCCAAGGATGATCATTGATGCATTCGACATCAATCCCAACCTTACCGCATAGTTGGGGATACTTTATACCACGTTGGCGTTGATTTGATTCTTCGTCGATGTTTAACTCTCGATGGGGCTGAAAGATTCTTGAATGACTACCATTCTGGTGCATGTGGTGGTCATCTGTCTGGCTATTCCACTATTCAAAAGATTCTCTGCGATGGTTAATTTTTAGCCCTCTATTTTTAAATATTGCATTCTTGCTGTCAACAAATTCCACCAGTGCCAGATTTATCAGCGGAAAATGTGCGCCCCACCCGCTCTCCTTCACCCCATTATTACCGTTGGTCCCTTTTCCAAATGGGGCATTGATTTTATGACATGTAACCCTTGTTCAATCAGGGGGCATGGTTATATTATTGTTGTCGTGGATTACTTCACCAAATGGGCCGAAGAGATGCCTACATATTCAGTTGACGTAAAACGACAGTGCAATGTCTATTTAATCATGTGATTTCCAGGTTTGGAGTGCCTCAAGCCATTGTCACTGACCATGGATCCCATTTTTGTGATTATATGATGGCTGAGCTGACTTCAAAATTGAGTTTGCGTCGTGATAGCTGAACTCCATATTACCCTTAGGCCAACGGCCAAGTTGAAGCGGTAAACAAATTTTAATTACTATGCTTCAGCACACCATTGGGATGCACAAATCCAATTTGCATCTCATGCTTTTTTCAGTTCTGTGGGCCTACTGAACCTCAACTAAAGATGCAACTAGATTCACACCTTTTCAACTCGTCTATGGTCTGGAAGCTACCTTACTGATTGAATGTGAAATTCCCTCACTCAAATTGGTTGTCGAAGTACTCCCTGAAACCTCACCTCAAGAAGAGCGTCTCCTATATTTGGAACAACTGGATGAAACCCGTCGTCTCGCTGCTTTAGTCATTGAAGCTCATAAAAAGCAAGTTAACTCCCATTTTGATTAGTCAGTGTCTCCTCGTGCTTTCTCTGAGGGTGATTTGGTCTTACTATATGACCAAGCTAATGATAAGCTGGGGGCAGGTAAATTCGAACCCATGTGGTATGGGCCCTATATTTTCAAGCATGTAGTACAAAAAGGGGCCTATGAGCTAATTGATTATGAGGGTAACCTTTTGAGAAAGCCCCGCAATGGGCTATACCTCAAAAATTATTAGGCATAAGTCATATTGCATGGTTACTTGTGTTCATAAGTGTGTTATTCATTTTTGTGCAGTTTGGTTTGGTGTGTTTTTCAAGCAACTTTCCTGCTTATTATGTCTTCACCTACTTTGCAGATGTCTATGATTCCTTATGTCGGTTTTGCTAATGGTGCTTGTCGTATTACTCGAAATCTATCATATGCAACATGGGCTATTTATGACCCTCATGGTGAGTTGATTGATCTTCAAGGTATTTGTTTGGGTTAAACAACTAATAACATTGTTGAATATAGCGTATTTATCGAACTCTTGTCAGAGGCCATTGCTCTTGACATTCAAGAAATGGTTGTTAACCTTGATTTGCAACTTGTTGTTCTTCGGTTCAATGGACAATATTCTGTTAGAAACCCTTAGATATTGAGGATGTATTTGCGTATTCGTCTATTGGAAATAAATTTTGATTATCTCACATATCATCACATTCCTAGGCATATGAATACATTAACATATGCATTGGCTAATTATGTTTTAGATAGAAATTTATGCAATATGTGAAAAAAAAATTGTATCATAGTAAATAGGAAATATAGCATATATATATGTCAATAATGTTTGAGTGTGATATATCAACATCCAAAAAATAATATATTTGTTCTGAATACATCCGTGGCTCGCAGACCTCAAAACTATAAAATGCTAAACTATGGACTATTCTTTGTGGTGATCATGATAACATGTTACTGCTCGTACTACACGAGTCAGTAATCGTCGAATCTGATCTGACACCCCCACTATGTGCCTCTGATAGCGGCAAGGAATATCCTCAATCCATGCATACTTTGGGATTCCTCTGGTCAAGCCCTCTAGATTTCGGGCAATCTCTTCTTCGTTGTCCATTCCTTCCTGATAGGGAGTGACCTCGAACTGTCGAGCCATGCATCTAGCTATAGGGGACATCCTTGTTGGTCTTTATTTTCCAACATCTTAATTACACAGTAAATATGTCACGAATACATATATACAAAAACAATAAAAGACCAAAAAACAAAAAACAAATTTGTTTTTCTCACCTCCATCATCAAAATCCTCTCCCTCTGGGAGCAACATGTCAGGATCACCACAGAAGTCAGTCCCGCTATATGGCCAATCCTCCACAACAATCAGTTGACACCTCAACCATGCAAAGAAAGCGGGCTTGTATGACATGTGTTGGACCCCTCCAGTCCTGGGCATCAGCTCGCCCCAACGGACCATCCATGGATCTCATGGCATCAGGCGGTTCACCTCCGCTAGCTAATAGTGGAATAGTGGGATCCGTTCTAGGAAGAAAGTCACCAGAACATAACCATATCCAAATTTCCTCAGGTTCCCTACCTTGCATTTGGATAATTGGCGTTCCATCTTCACTTTCATGGCTTCTGCCTGGTTGAAGACAGCGGGCACTGTGTAGTCTACCACATACTGGAACTTGGATTTGTTGGACTTATGCAATGCTTGAGCCCCAACTACCCTATTAATGGTCACGAGCAGCACCTTCAATACAAGATCGTGTATAGTCATGATATTGATCTTGCCACTTGTGGATTTCAGATCTCTTGGGCAATGTTTGGCAAGGAGCATGTTTATACTCACCTCGATGGGCTTGCCTCCATACAATTGGATTGGTTCCCCTCTGTAGGATAGTCCAGTAATGAAGTAAATGTCTGAATTCTCTAGCTCCAGCTCTTGTTCATGGAACACAAATAACTCTTTTCCAATGTCCCATCCACTAATTAGGTATTGTAGTAGCTCAGGTTGAGCCTGAAGCCTCGTTCTAAGAAAGAACTAGAGGAGCCCACAGTTCCTCAATGCATCCAGATAGTTTGGATCTTCCAACGCCAATTCATCTATTCTTTCATGCTCACATTCTTTCCATTCGATCACCATCTTTCTTGCTATAATTTTCCAGCAAACACCCTGCATTCAACTTAACATCAGTTTTTGCAAGAGGAATTTCGGATTTAAAGCAATAAAATCGGTCGGAATTTGAAAAAATCCAGTTCTCTGCACCGGCATGACCATTTTTAAAATGGCTGCATCGACAACACGAGTGCCCGTGTTATAAATCCCCAATCGGTGCAGTCAAGTTCCTGGATCCCGTGCCAACCGAGGGCGATTTTGTTTGCCAAAAATCCCTTAAAACACCAAAAAGATGGTTAAATGCATGAAAAACAGGCATCAATACAAAGAGTAGGGCCATAGCTCTTACCTACAACAAATGGTTCGACGATCAGCCTCCTGGATCCACAACAATCTGCTCCTGAAGATTTAGCGCACAAGTGGGTAAAAATTGCTCCAAATGAGGTAAAAGAGGTAAATGGTAAAAAATGTTTTACTTTTTCCCTTTTTATAAATTTTTCACCATGTTTTATGGTTTTAAAAAGTATGTTTCACCATTTTTTCCTTAGAAATGGATAATACATTTGCTTCTTGTGCAACAACAAGTGATGGTTTGCTCGTGGTGATGTGAAACTTGAGTCATATTTAAGCTCTTTTCCCAACACGTAAAAAATGAAATGAAAAGATTGCTGAGTATTTTTCCCTTTTTGACTCATTAAAGAAAATAAAAATGGGGAGTCCGCTTTAAGCTCTTTTCTAACTCTCAAAAAATGAAAATATTACCAAGTTCTTGTCGTTTTGACCTTGTAACCTACCTATGGTTTTTGGTCCATGGTTTTGGACGCGATGGTTTTCGGTCCATGGCATTGGATGCTTCAGCATGTATAAATATGTATTGTAACATTGAAAGGAATATAATGAAAAATCAAGCTAGTAGTCCCGGTTTTGGGATCCAGGGGAAAATCTCTCTGTATATGTGTTTTATGTGTTATGCTCTTGCAGCGTTTATTTTTTGTGTTTAAGTATTCGTATGCAGGTAATTTTTGTATGAGGTTAAAACCTACATTTGATATTAGAGCTATTTTGGCTTCAAGGGGATGCCTTTGTTGCTGAGGGGTTTCACTCGGGCCTGTGGTAGACCCTGTTTAGTGGGAGATCTATGAGATCGATTCTGGTGGTGAAAGAATATGGCGAGTAGTGGAAAGACAGAGATTGAGAAATTTAATGGTCAAATTTTTGAGTTGTGGACACTCAAGATGGAGGATCTGTTGGTGGATAAATATCAGTGGATCGTGGTAGATCTAGGTACGAAACCAACAGGAGTGTCCGATGAAGAATGGAAGAAGTTGGATCGGAAGGCAAAGAGCACAATACGATTGTGTGTCTCAAATTCAGTATTGTTGAATGTACTAGGGGAAGCTACGACGAAGGCTTTATGGGACAAGTTAAGGACTTTGTACCAATCTAAGTCTCTGGTGAATAAACTGTTCCTGCAGAAAAAGTTGTATAACCTGAGGATGAAAGATGGGGACTCGGTGATAGAGCATCTGAACACATTTAATACTATGGTAAGTCAGTTAGCATCTGTTGATATTAAAATTTCAGATGAAGATAAGTGCATCAGTTTGCTGTGTTCTTTACCAGATTCGTGGGATAGTCTGGTTATTGCAATAGGTAGCAATGCAACTGCCTTGCAGTTTGATGAAATAGTCTCATCTTTGCTGACGGAGGAGATGAGACGGAAAAATACGGAGAGCCAGAATGGTGATGCCTTGCTTATACGAGGATGGTCCCAGAACAGAAACAAAAATAAGTCATCGAGTGGGAGATCTAAATCTAGAGGGAGATCTAAATCTCAGGGAAAACCTGTAAAGGTGGTGTGCTGGAAATGCGGAAAGGAAGGGCACTTCAAAAGGCACTGTAAATCTAAAGCTCCTGATAAAGGAAAGGGATCTGATGATGCTCCTTCTGTTGAGGCGAAAACCACCTTAGATGAAGGTGGGGATGTGTACTTGGCTTCTTCAAGTACACATGTAGATCATGAGGCATGGTTGATTGACTCAGGTGCATCCTTTCACTTCACTCCCCATAGAGAGTGGTTCTACGAGTATGAGAAATACGATGGTGGTGATGTCTTCTTGGGGGATGACAGGAAGGCTAGAATCGTTGGTCGCGGAAGAGTAAAGTTGAAGTTGCAAGGTGAAGGGTTAGAACACTTTCGGGTGTTCTGCATATTCTTGCATTGGCTAGAAATCTGATTTCTATAAGCAAGTTGGATGATGCAGGTGTAAAAACAGTGTTCGAGAAGGATACCTGCAAGATGGTTCGGGGAGCACTCGTATTGATGCGGGGAGTTCAGACTGGAACTCTATACAAGCTGCAAGGTAGCACTGTTGTTGATGGGTGCAACAGTTCTGTGGTTCCTGAATGTGGAGCAGAAAATCTAGTGGTCTCTGGAGAGAAGACCATGTTGCGGCATCAAAGGCTTGGACATATTGGAGAGAAGGGCCTTCAAATACTTCATGGTAAAGGTATGGTAGAAGGTATGAGTAATAGCTCTCTGGATTTTGATTTCTGTGAAAATTATGTATACGGGAAGCAGAATCGTGTGAGTTTCCCCTCTGGTGGTAAGAGGGCAAAACATATATTATAGCTTGTGCACAGTGATGTGTTTGGACCTGTGAAGGTTCCATCACTTGGTAAGTCTATGTACTATGTATCATTTATAGATGACTTCTCAAGGAATACATGGATATATTTCCTTAAGAAGAAATCTGAAGTCTTTGATAGGTTTAAAGAATTTAAGGCTCTGGTGGAAACCAAACAAAGAAGAAGATAAAGGTGCTGAGAACAGATAACGGTGGAGAGTTTTGCAATAAGGAATTTGAAGAATTCTGTAAGAAGTGTGGTATCGCACGGTAGAAGACTACTCCATATACACCTCAGCAAAATGAAGTTGCAAAAAGAATGAACAAGACGTTGATGGAAAGCTCAAGAAGCATGCTCTGTGGTGTCGGGTTAGGACAGGAATTCTGGGCAGAGGCGGTGGAGACAGCATGTTACCTGGTCAATAGATCACCTTCATCAGTGTTGAAGGATAAGACTCCACAAGAGGTAGGGACTGGTAAGAAACCCTCTCTTTCACATCTGAGGGTATTTGGATGTGATGCATATGTACATGTTCCAAAGGAGAAACGAACCAAGTTGGATAGTAAATCTGAAAAGTGCATCTTTATTGGGTATAAGGATGGTTTAAAGGGTATAAGCTTTGGAACCCAGTAACAAGGAAGGTTGTGTATAGTCAAGATGTGGTGTTCAGAGAGGTGAAAGATGTTATTAAACATGAAGTCCAACCAAAGGAACC
>APFE030601015.1:0-15942 GCA_000404065.3 Pinus taeda | reverse complement strand
TTGATACATTTATACGGGGACTTGGCTTCACCAGAAGCAAAGTAGACCATTGTGTGTATTTTAAATTAATTGGTGACCATGTTATTTATCTGGTCTTGTATGTGGATGATATGTTGTTGGTTGGAAATGACAAAGAAATTATCCAGGATTGGAAGACCCAGTTGTCCTCCAAATTTGACATGAAAGATCTCGGTGCTACAAAATATATTTTGGGCATGGAAATTAAAATAGATCGGGCAAAGAGGAAGCTCTGTTTAAACCAGAGGAAGTATGTCGAGACAATATTGCAGAGGTTTAATATGCAGTATAGTAAACCGGTGAAGGTTCCTATTCCTGTAGGTGTGAGGTTATATATTGAACAATGTCCCAAGACACAAGAAGAGGAAGAGGACATGCCCCGTGTTCCATATGCAAGTGCAATTGGTAGCTTGATGTATTCCATGGTATGTACTAGACCAGACATTGCACATGCAGTGGGAGTATTGAGCAGGTTTATGTCAAAACCAAGGAAGGAGCACTGGAAAGCAGTGAAGCAGGGTTTCAGGTATTTGCGTGGCACTAGTGATTACGGTTTGTGCTATCAAGGAAGACCAGGTTTGGACAGAGTGTTGGATATCCATGGCTTTGTTGCTGCAGACTGGGCTGGAGATCTGGATCAGAGAAGATCTACAAGTGGGTATGTGTTTAACCTATTTGGAGGTGCAGTCAGTTGGATGAGTAAGAAACAATCTGTAGTGGCACTATCAACTACAGCAGCAGAATACATGGCAGACCACTCATGCAAGCAAGGAAGCAGTTTGGTTGTAGAGATTGTGTTCAAGTATGGGGTTAGTACAGGGAGCTATAAGGATAGACTGTGATAGCCAAAGTGCAATTTTCTTGGCAAAGAACCTTGCTTATCATTCAAAGACAATGCACATTGATGTTCAGTATCACTTTGTGAGGGATATGATAGAAGACAAAAAGGTGTTGCTCGTAGAGGTGGACACTTTGAAGAATACTGCAGATGCATTGACGAAATCTGTGAGTTCTTAGAAGTTCTCCTGGTGAAGAGGAACAATGGGCATTTCAGGGCTGGAAAAATAACTAAGCTCTCCTCTGGCCCCCTGTGGAAAGAAAACAACAAGTGGGAGAATGTTGGGTTGTGTTATAGTCTTTCCACGACCCTATATTAGGTTGGGCATACCTACCTATGGTTTTGGACGCGATGGTTTTTGGTCCATGGTATTGGATGCTTCGGCATGTATAAATATGTATTGTAACATTGAAAGGAATATAATGAAAAATCAAGCTAGTAGTCCTGGTTTTGGGATCCAGAGGAAAATATCTCTGTATATGTGTTTTATGTGTTATGCTCTCGCATTTTTTATTTTCTGTGTTTAAGAATTCGTATGTAGGTAATTTCTGTACGGGGTTAAAACCTACACATCATTTACCCAGTATATGTTTACCCCTTTTTTGGGCTGGGATAAACTATTTACGAAAAAGGTACTCCTTGGCTGACATGGTCAAGAGGTTCTTTCGAGTATTGTTTTCTACCTTTTTGGGCTCGAGAGACAACTTTACGAAAAGGGACCTTTTGGAGTTTTCTTTTCCGTGTCTTTTTCAAACTTAAACTTGAAAAAGATACTGAGTTTTCCCTTTGTCGGACTCGTTAAAAGATTAAAACGACATCAGATTCGTCACCATGATGGACATGAGCTTCTCCTTCCTAGGGCTCGTTAATCTTACTAGGTCGTATCTATCTAAAGGATGGACTTACATTACAAGCATATTCTATCCCCTTCAATATTGTGATAAAAAATAATTGCGGTACTTGCCATAAATGGTGGGGGAAATTGGGAAATTTTTACTAGTTGTGTCGGCAACTTGTCACTCTTGAACATGACACTCTTCTGCTTTGTGTTGGGTTGGGATATCCCTGCTTCATCATTGACCTTCCTGGGTTTGGGCTGCCACTTTTTCCTTTCAATCTAATCTCTACCATGTCATCATGACCTCCAATCCTATGGATCCAAAGGCTGCCAAACTCTGGAGTCGCATCGTCAATATGTTCAAGGGTTAATCCTTCTGCAATTTACACTCATTCATGATTCTCTGTATCATCCATAATCATTGCATCTCTTTGTCTTGGGTCGATGATGTGGGATACATCATGGACCTCCTTCGACACAGTCACTTCCTGTCGACTTTAGCTCTGGGAATTTGGCCGAGAGACTCCCTTCCAGTACCTTAGAGATTGCATGCCCTAATGGCAGGTTCTTCGCACTCAATGACAAGTTCCCATCATTGGCTTTCGATCGAGTGACTTCACAGGTGTTCGAATTTAGTTCCTTATTCAAACTCTGTGAATTGTGTTGTTGGTACCTTGAAAGCCATTGTCATTATTGGTGGTTTCTCTCACGCTTGTTAACAATTCACATCATTGACTGGTAATCAAGCGATTTTCTGGCATGTTTGACGTGAACACATCTATTCACATGTTATAATTTTTACTTTGATCAGGTCGTGTTGGAGCCTAGACCCTGGGCTCAGATTTCAAAAGTCTAGGTTGTAGGGCAATGTGACATGATCATGCTTACAAACATGTCTCTTTCAGATGGATGGTTGTGACCATACCATGAGTATGTTATATGTGATTCTTGTCATTATTGGATGGTTGCGAGCATACCTTGGGTTTGATACGATCCTTCTTATTGGATGGTTGTGCCCATACCTTGGATCCATTTATATGATCTTATTCTGGATGGTTGCATCCATACCATGATTCATGTATCAGAGATTTCAGTTATGTATATGTATCTATGATTTCTTGCAGGTTTTCTGACGGTGGTCTTCGGTTCCATGCATCTACTCATAAAGCATTTCACCCCACTCTTGTTCGACCTTCATGATTTATGGGGCATCTGTTACACAACATTTTGTCATTGTCCCTGTACTCCCCTTTCCTCGATCCTGGAGGTCCTCTATAGTGACCCTTATGTGTTTCCCTGCCATGAAGAACATGTCCCTATATCCCTCTTCATCTGCAAAACATTTCCCTCTTACATCATTTCCCAAGAATATTCCTTCAAACTCAATTTTCAAGACAAATGCTAGCACTCAGTTTCTTCCCTGTGTTGATTTTCAGAGTCTAAGCAAGTTTTTAAATGGAGTCGAAGCTTCCAGGTCTAGAAGCTTCGTGAATGGAAGTCTGGTAAATGGTTGGGCAAGATAGAGCCGAGAGAAACTGTTTGGGCTCTTTTCCCCTATTAAAATGGAACAAACCAAAAGGGATAAGACCTTTCCCATCATAAGAGGATTCATTTCCCCTCTATCAAAGCTATATAAACTCCTCATTTTCCAACCTCAAATAGCTAATGAAAGGGCTACAATAACCTGATAATCTTGATAGCCATCTTGAGAACTTTAGCCTTCTAGTTTGAGTGTGAAGGGAGAATAAGCTTGTAGTGTTTGGTTTGGAGTAAAGAGGAAGAAGCTTTGAACTTCTATTTTTTTGAGGGTGAATCATGAGATGCTTATAGTGGTGCTGGAACCCGGACATGTCAAAGGGAACCTGCAACGTTAAGGCTCCGGTTGTATTTCTCTTTGAAGTTTATTTTAATACAGCTAATGGTTTATTTCCTATATTGTGTATAATATTACATTTGATAGCTTAGAACTCCTTGACATTTTAAGTAGATTAAATTTGATTTTATGCTATCACGTTTGTTACTGCTTCTTGCATGTTTGTTTCAGCTATTTGAACGAAAGGAACAAAAGGAAGCTAGAGCAAGGAAGCAAGATCACCATCAAGTGGATTAGCGTTATAAGAGGTAGGCCCTCTTATTCGATTCTAATCTAAGAAAATTTACATTAGATTGTCTTGTTTGCCGCTAGAACCAATCTCTTGGGCTAGAGGGATCGTCTCTGTCGGTGGAGAGGATACTCCTACTCCATAGCACGGGGGCTTCACTCAATGAACCTCCGACATATCATGTGCATTCATAGCATATTAAATAATACCCTTAATTTGACTACATATTGGAAAATGCCTCTAAAAATCACATAATTTAACTCCCTGACAATATGTAACCAATACACCTTCCTAATTAAAAAAACCCCTACTTTCACTAAATATTGTAGGTATCCATTTTTTCATTAATATTTTTTATACCCCTTTATTTTTTTTCATTAACTTTGAGCTCCATTTTTTATACTTGACAACATAAAAGTCCTTTACCCCCTATATATCCCCAAATATAATATGTCACTTTTACCTCATAATATATCCCCCAATATGAACCCATGTGCTATGATATTGCTCCTCCAGTGAAGCCCCCATGCTCCACAGTCCCCATTGTGTGCAGAGCCTCCATGAGGTGAGGAAATTTCTGTTGAACTTGATCCCTGGTGAGCCACTTGCCCCGATGAAGGAGTTGGCCTCCTTTGACAACTCAATATAGCTAGATACTCTACTAGAAAGTGTTTTTGATTTGTGTGTCCATGATCCTATGAGTCGTGGCATGTTTAATACAACTTTGGTTGAGATATATTGGTGTCATCTACTTAGCAATGCCTAATGTGTCCAACAATGGGGGAAAGTATGGTTGTAATTAGTCCAGATTGAATATTGTGTGTAGGCCAAGGAATGGTGGAATGATGAGCTTGAAAGAATGATCTCATATAGCCTTAATTATGGTGTACGACCCATATAGGAGTGAACGAAGCTTGCGATGGGCCCCAACGAGGCACTCCTGCAAATGTAAAAAACTTTGTCGCCCACGTGAAACTTGTGTGGCACCTGATGCTGATCATGAAGTTGTTTGTACTTAGAATTTTCTTTCTCCAATATTTCATGGACCTTCTAGTGGATGTTATGAATGGGTTAAATGAAGCCAATAGCTCTGTCAACTTTAGATTGGACATAAGCCGAATCTGCCTTAGTAGCTGCAAGTGGTATGGAAACATCAATGGGAGATAGTGGCTGGAATCCCAACCCCACTTGAAAGGGATTGTGGTCAATTGAGTTGTGGAAAGCTCTGTTGTAGTTGTCCTGGACATAGGGGAGGCTTTCATCCCATGTGCATGGATGCTTCGAGTTATACATGTGCAAGATGTGCATAATCATCCTGTTGATGACCTCTGTTTGGCCATCCATTTGGGGTTGGAAATTCATAGACTTAGTGAGCTCGGTATCCAACAAAGACCAGAGGCTTGACCATAATGTACTTAGGAAACTATTGTCTCGATCTGATATAATGGACTGTGGGATCCCAAAGTGTACCCATACTCATTCAAAGAAGAGTTTGGCAGCGACTTTTGTTGTGGTACTCTTCTTGCACGCTGCGAAAATGATGATCTTAGAGAATCTATCGACAACCATGGAAACACAGTCATTTCCATGCTTGGTAGAAGGAAGGCCCGACATGTAATCCTTGGAGATGGATTCCTAGGGATGGCTAAGAGTAGGAAAATGAGTATACAGACCTTACTTCATGATCATAGGTTTGGCGTGTAGGCAGTGCAAGATCTAATGTACTTCCCAACATCTTATCGAAGGTTTGGCCAATAAAATACTTTTGCAACACAACCACTATTTTTTCTACCCCAAAATTGCCAACGACCCAGTTGTAGTGTGCCTCCCAAATCATATTGGCACACTCACTTGAGGGAACATACAAGTGTTCAAGGTGGCATAACTGTGTGTCTTGGAGGTGAAATTCTAGAACTTTCCTACCTTCCAAGAGCATATAGTATGTGGTGGCAAATTCTGGATCATTCTTGTAAAGATGTGGCCATCTCGAAGTCTCATGTCCACAAGAGTCAAGCAAAGTGGTTAGCACCATAATCAGTGGCTGGTTGAGGTAGTCTGCAACATTATTGGTGATGCCTTTCTTGTACTTAATGTTGAAATTGAACTATTGTAGATATGTGGACCATTTCTGATGGTGATTATTTTACAACTTTCCTTGTGTCTATATGAATTGCCAGGCACAATGGTCTATGTGGATGACCATTTCCTTCCCTAGAATGTAATGCTTCCATTGTCAGCAGGGCTACACAATGGAATACATCTCTTTTTCATAGGTGGGATACTTTCGGACTGTATCTAAAAGTGTCTCACTATGATATGCCACCGGATGCCCCTGTTGGGTATGAATTGCACCAATAGTATAGTCAGAGGCATATGTATCAATTTCAAGTGGTTGTTGCATGTCTGGTAATGTAAGCATTGGTGCAAAGTAGAGGTGATGCTTCAACTCGATAAACATCTTTTGTTGGGATTCAAAACAAAATAAATTTTCTTTCAATCCACCCTTGGAGACTTGATTGAAAGGCCAAGTGATATGAGAGAATCCCAACACGAATCTGTGATAGAAATTGGCAAGGCCCATAAAGTTGTGGAGCTCTGTTAGAGTGGTTGGGGCTGGCCAATACCGAATAACTTGTATCTTGGCTGGGTCTACATGTACACCCCACTCATCAATGATATACCCTAGATATTGAAATTGGGTCACAGCGAAAGTGCATTTCTCCAAATTAGCACACAATTTGTGTTGTCACAAGATTTCAAGGACATGTCGAATATGTTGTAGATGCTCTTCCCAACTCTGGCTGAAGATCGGGATGTAATCCAAATATACTACCATGAAAAAGCTTATGAAGGGCTACAAGGTGTCATCCATTAGCCTCATGAAGGTTGTGGGGGGATAGTCATCAACCTGAGAGGCATGACTAGCAATTCGAAAAGTCCCTCCTTAGATTTGAAGGAATTTTTCCACACATCGAAGGGTTCAATTGGTACCTGGTGATAACCAGATATCAAGTCAATCATTGCTGAAATATTCCCCCCCTTAAGCTGGTCCAGAAGGTCATCAATCTGTGGGATTGGATACCTATTCTAGACACTGATCTTATTTAGCGCCTGATAGTCAATACATAGCCTCTAGGTTTTGTCCTTCTTCTGTACCAACATGATTGGGCTCCCAGAGGGTGATGAACTTGGCCTAATGTGCCCTTTCTACAACAACTCTTGAATCTTCCCCTTGATTTCATTTTTCTCCAGAAAAGAGCATCAGTAGATCGGTACGTTGGGTAGTAGTGCGTCTGGGGTTAGATTGATGGAGTGCTTGACCTGACAGTGTAGGGGTACCCTTGTGGGTGAGGTAAGGATGTCCTTGTACTCCTCCATGACCTTGTCCATATGTTGTTGTTGTGAGGTTGTGGATGTGGCTGTAATCTTCCTCTTTCTCTGAGGGACAGTCATAAGGAAGACAAATTTCTTAGTATGGGAAACAGTCTTATTACATTTTTTAGCAAATATCAAAGAAAAGGCGGTAGGCAACACTACCTCTGGTATCATGTACAATTTCTGACCCAAAGTAATAATAACAGAATGAGGCATGTATTCATATACAACATGAAGCTTCCATAGGTATGGTTGATCTAATAAAACATCACAGAATTTTAGAGGGGCAACATCACACAATACCTCATCTACAAAGGGCTTGATACTATAAGGCAGGTGACATTGTTGGCTGACACATAGATATCGCCCTTGGTGGAACCACCCAATGGTGTACGACTGTGGGTGTGGCGTTGTAAAGAACTTAAATCTTTTAACAACCTCGACTAAGATCAATTTCTTCTAGCTCCCACTGTCAACAATAAACTACATTGGTGAACCCTTTACCCACATCTGAAAGTGTAAGAGGAGCTCCCCCTCCTCAAGATCCTCAAGTTATGCCTTTTTGAGGTTGGTGGTGGCTACCATCACAATGAGTTCTGCATTAGATCTTTTTTCCCTTGTCGATTCCTTTGTCTAGTTTCGGATTAGAATCATAGCATGCATCCTTCACTACTATTGGATACCTATACCAATAGGTTTCATATTTCATGATTGGAAAATATAAGTGCCAAATATGCTCCATTTTGCTGCCACAAAGGTTCCATATTTGCAAAAGAAAGAAAAGGTACATCTAGGGCTGCATACTAACAAAAGTTTATGGATGGTCCAACAGTCTAATCTGGATCATGCCATGTTTTCAATTTCCATGTTGTAGAATAGAGAATGAAATCTGTCCAAACTGTCTAATCTTGGCAGATCAGTAGCTAGGTAGAGAAACTAAAGTTCCCAACTGCATAATCTGGGACCTTGGAAGGAATAAGGGTTGCATTAGATAGGGAATGAGAGAAAAAGCCAATGAAAAGAAAAAGGCATTCAAAGGGTTTGCAAGTCCAAATGCACCCTCCAAGAAGGAACAAAAAATGCTAGGAGAACTAGTTGGGTAGGTAGATGGGGTTGCAGAATTGCTGTCTCTTCCAAAATCAAAGTTGCTGAAACATCTACAGGAAGAGCAACACACTGGAGCATGACTAACTCCCTTGTTTTCATCTGTATTTCACTCATAACTGACACCTTTTCCCAAGATGCACAGAGCACATAAATTTATATCTTTGAAGTATTCTTATGGCTTTAAGAAGCCACATTTCTTGTGCAAAAATCTTTTAATTTTGATCTACTCCCAATTTCAAGTTATTTTCAAAGAAAAACTTGGTTCAGCTAGCCCTTACTTATATGTTCCCTCCATGTTAACAGCTAACTCTACTAATTAACTCCCTATACCCCATTATCCCTATTATTATAAACACCATGGTGTATAAACCCCACAATGCATAAATATCCCCTCCTTGGCACTATAGCCATAATGTTCTCTCCCTGGGACTTGAATTGACACCTGGTCAAGGTCAAGAGCCCATGACTCACCTTTTGCTCCACCTCAAACCAGTTTCCCTACCCCAAAGCCCCATTTTTCCTTAAAAACCTTGAAAAAATATTGAGAAACCTTTAAGAACCCATAAAAACGCTCAAAGGGGCGGAAAACATTGTAAAATCACCCTTCCCCGCTTTATCCTAAGGTCGGGCGTAATTCACCTTTACATATTGCATAAATCCTATTTGACCCCTTTTTTCCAAAGTTTCCGCCTTCGGAAATATTTATGCCCAAAACCTGTATAAAGCCCGAAATTTTCATGTTTCTAAAGGTTGGCCAATTAAAAGACTTTTGCTCAGAAACCATAGAAAACCCCGATAAATGATTTAACCCATGGAGGGGCCCGCCGGTCACTAAACGACAAAGAAAATTATTGTTTATTGCCCGCCCACTAGCCTCTATTGTCCGTGCAGATTGCCCGCTCGATAACCGTCAGATGGAGCCGGATCCAGATCTACGGCGGACGTTGATTTCGGGCAATCTCGACGTCCGCAGGTTAACCAAAGGAGGAATTACAGTTCGCACAAGTTGGGCGCCCGACGACCGTCCGATCGCCCGCTTCCAGATCCACGGCATATATCAATATCGGAAGGCCCTACGTGTCTGACAGATACCTTCCGATATCTGTCAGACTCTTACGTCAGGCGGGCGTCACGCCGGGACACATGTCTCCCCCTGATTGCATCGGAGCAGCGTCTGACAATCCGTTCATCGTACAGGGCCCATTCCGATATTGCGACACCTGTCCTGCCCACGTCTGCGCCCTGCTGCCGCGCACGTCACTGCCACATCCCCACACCTCATCCCTCATTCGTCCACCTTGCCGCCACTTCATCGCCCCCGTGGACCTGCCGTTGACCGCCACGTGGCCTGACGACGTCATGATGACGTCACCCAACCCGGGCCCTCATGATGACGTCATGCTGACGTCATCCATAAAGCGCGCCAAAAAGGCCAAAAGCCCATATTTTCGCCAATTTTCACCATTTTTTCATATTTTTCGGAAATTGCCTGTTAAGCTCTCTGCATGTAATTTACGACGCCTGCGCCACCAGTCATCCTGCAACCATTTTCAAAGCACCCAGCGCGCAAATCCAGCTACATTCTTCAGTCCAGACCACTGTTTACCAGGTATTTCAGCCTCGTCCTCCTGTGAACTGGTTTTTCTTAAATTGCTTGTAAAAACTGCCATGAAAGCCATTAAGACGTAAAATTCACCGATAAACCAACTGTGATTTTCCCTATTCGACCAGTTAAAGTCAGAACATAGCGTCGGAGACCTCCAATTCACTGCAAATCCTGTTAAAAAACCTACCCTGTTCGCGCAACCGTGGACTCCTGCATAACTCCCAAAACTGACAAGGGAGGTCTTCCTGCTACTGAAAACCCTTCCCAAAAGGCCCAGCATTGTCATCCTTCACTGTAACACCAACCCTGTCAAACTTGGTTCCCGTCAATCTCATAGTTTCAAACGGCATTTAAGTGATTATTTGTATAAAGCATGGAAACCCCCGAAATACTCAATGTCACTCCTCTAAATGCTCCTCAGAGGGATCTAGAATGGCAGGATTTGGCAGACATGGATTACCAGATCTCAGAAGATTCCAGACAAGGATGCACCCCTCATCTTCAACTGTTAAATGAGTTCAGGGCTAAATACAGAGATGGAACAGATATCCTAGGTATCTGGGAGTCTGCCTTGCCAACTTTTAAAATGCCTCTGGTCAGACAATTCCCTGACCTAATCTATCTATGTGCCAGTGGTTATGAGCCATCACAGAGAGCTGTAGTCAATCCCAAGGGTGAAGTTGTATTCTATACCACCCCTCAGGCCATCAGGGACATGGTTCAGTTCAAGACTGATAAGAAAATGGTTCCTTTATCCCTGCTGGACTTGATCAACCAAGGGACCAAAACACTTACAGAGGCAGAGATCCTGAGGTTTAATCAACTGTTTGTGAGCAAATCAGATACAGTGCTGCATCCTCCTATCTTTGATGGATACCTAAATCAACTTGGACTAGACCTGGCCCATATGGTGAGCTCAGTTCTGGGATACAAATCAATGGAGTACATAGAGGAAACTGTGCTAGTCATGATGTTAAGGTTTGCCCCTGGGAGGACCCCTATCTGCTATAACTATGCCACATACATCTCGGACAAAATACATGAGCAGTTCCTGCACTTGTCCAGAGAGAGGGCGTTCAGATACACCTCATATATTTATCACCTTATTCTGTATCACCAACATGACAAATTCTCTTTTGAAATCAAGAGAACTGATGCAGCAGGAAATCCAAGATCGGTGGTATATTGGAGCTCAGTATTCCATGGCTATTTCTCCTCACCCTATACATATTGTGAGTTCATAGACCTATTAATTCATCCAGCCCTATCTCTACTTATGACAGAGCCTCCTCCAAGACTCACTGATGAAATGCAGAGAGTTCTGCAGTTGTCCAGTGCCTACAGCATAGGGGACTGGTATTTTTACCAGCATCACACAGTGATTAGGATATATGGGTGTGAGCTGCGCCCATTCAAGCTACCCAAGTATGTGCCTATGAGGCTCTTTGCCCTGGAGTATTTCAGACAATTCGCCTATACCGATCTGATCCATTTTGCAAACAGGGGCAAGAAGGCACAACTCAAAGTAAAAAACCAGCTTGGTCATTTGATTTTGAACAGAAGAGAAGGATGGAAGGAGGCAGAGAGGATGTTGAATGGCCTTTGCCTAACACAAAGCTTCCTATGGAAACCATATGACCCCAATGGCTTTATATCCAAGAGGAGACTAAAGTACAAACTCTCCAAATATGAGCATCATAACATGCTCCTCATAACAAGACATGCAAACCGGCCAAAATGGCAGAAAAATACATTGGTAGAACCCCCGTCCCAAGAAGAGCTAGTTGACAGGGCCAGGAGACATTTATTAAAAATGGCTGACTTGGAGTGTCCTTCTCAGGTGCCTACCCTACCAAGCTCTCACACAACAGCTCCAGCTTCCTCATCTGCAACACAAGAAGGGGCAGCACAAACTTCAAATCAGGGGCAGGACAAAGGTAAGGGCAAGATAATGGAGGAGGTAGAGGGTCAACAGGAGCAGCAGCAAGAGGGCCAACAGGGCCAACAAGGCCAACAAGGCTAGCAAGAGGAACAGCAGCAAGACCAGCAAGAAACTGATCATCAGGATTAGGAAACACAAAAGGGAGAAGACCAGGCAGCCACCCAAGATAAGACAACCAGCATGGCGCCTCCTAGACAAGATTCTAGGATCGACTCTTCAGTCCTCCAAACCCCTCTGAAGGAGCACATCAGCAGAAAAAGGGAGAGGGAGACCCCTCTCATAGAAGTTTCAGAGAAAAGGCAGAAGCTCAATCCATTCTCAGAAGAAGAAATGCAAAGCCTTGAGACCTCTGCCAGCTCATTACAACAAGAGCAAGATAGGACAACACTTGGGGAGGTCAGCTCCTCAGGACATGGAAAGAGTGCAGCTGCAAGCATAAAAGACCAGTTCAGGGATGCTAAGAGAAGAAGTGAGCCACTAAAAATCAAGCTCTACAATCATTTGTTGAACATGGCTCCTCCAAACCAACAAAGACTAATGGCTGCCTATGATGTGCAAGAGAGCAAATTGACTATGAGCCATTTTGCCCCTACAGTGCAGCGACCTCAATCAGCTGCAGATTACATAAGGACAAACCTAGAATTCCTTGCAAAAGACATCCACCCCATGGACCAGATCGAGCTCCACAAGCAGACGGGTGAGATGGTCTATGCCACCCTGGCAGACAAGACCTTGGTAAATTATAGGCTGCAAAACAGTTTGAATAACACTGCAGCTCAGCTTGAGTTGGAAAGGGCATCCTCTCAAGCCAAGGACAACAGAATCAAGGCACTAGAAGAAATCATCATAGAGTTTGGGCATGATCCCAATGATGTTAAGGCCATACAGGAGGTCCTCAAACTAAGGGATGCAGATGTAGCTGCAATTAAGAAGAAAATGAAGATCCCACCAACTCTACATCCACAAACAGATGAAGTAGCCCAACAAAGACAAGATAAGGATATCACTGCACTGCTAATGAACTTATATAAGGAACTGGTTGACACCCAACAAAAGCTGCAGGATACAGAGAATACCCTAGAAGCAGCTCTACAGAGGGGAGAACAAGGGCAGTCTTCCAAACCACTCACAGAGATAATAGACCTCGAGGAGAACCCTAAAGAGGACATCCCTCCAAAGCAGGCATCAGAAACAGCTCCAGCTACAACAGAGCCAGCCACTACAACACCACCAACAGAGCAGGCCGAGAGCCTGGATATGCAAAAATTAAGGCAAGAACTCCAGGTTCTAGAGGCTCAAATGTCAGAACTCAATAAGGCCAAGGAAAGCTTAGCAAAGATAGAAGAGAAGTATGATAAGTCTAAGCAAAATGTAGCTGAGAGGGAGAGGGAAGTAAAAGCCCTAAAAAAGACAATTGCAGAGCTGGAAAAGCAGCTCAATTTTGAGAAAGTGACAGCAGAGATCAAGCAAGTGATTTGGACTGCCATTGGACAATCAATCACTAACGAGTGGGAGTACATTGATGCTATATATGAACAAATAGGACTCATTGGCAGGGCAAAGAAAGAACTGTACAGAGCAAGAAATTCTCTAGGCAACATGGCCGACCTTGCCCCTAAGATGATTGAAGTCCTCAACTATAGGACTGGTTCTCAGCTGATAAAAATGGGAATTACTAATAGGACTGAAACTATTTCCCTAATCAAAAGAACCACAACAATGAAGAACGTAATTCAGACCCTGGATAGGAAGATCCGTGATATACAGGCAGATATAAATAAGTTCCAGAATAGGGTCACAGCCCTGCAGGACAGAGGGCTTCCCAACTTGGAAGAATCAGGGAAACTTCTCTCTCATGAGAAATACATCAAAAGAATAAGCACTTTTTCAGCAATTCAGATTGCTGAGGCTCCTGGGTCATCTTCAGCAGGCCCATTAACAGGACAGGCTCTTTTTGAGAAATTAGATAATTTATTTTTTATTAAAAATGAAGTAGCACATCTATTTGATGAACCTCCTCATTTCTATAAGTACACAGAAGCTGATGAGACCATAGGGTCAATTTTGAGGCACCAGCTTCCTCCTCCAGATACATGGCAGGACTTGATAAAGCTACTTTTGAACCAAAGCTGAAGAATCAAAACGTTTTTCAGCAATACAGTCTATATTGCATCTACAGGTGGACAAAGCCATGACAACAAGCATAAAGACGCTGAGCCAACTCAGCACAGGTACTCGGCATCAACAAACAGCATCAGCATGCACAGGTGGCAGGGCCAAGAATATACAAAAATCAAAGTGACAGAGCACTTCAGTCTATATTTATGATAAAGCAGCACAACCGACTGCGCAGTGCCCAAAGGTCAAAAATCCGTCCTGACAGCAGTTAAAGGCTTTAAGTATCATTTATACTTGTAATAACTTCTCATCTACTCTCCCTGTACGAGTGTAAGAGATATTTTCCTCTCAGATGACTCCATACCTGAGATATTTTTGTATGTAAACTCTATATATTCCCCCTCGCGTTTGTTTAGAGGGGTTGGACTCCGGATGTAAGAAATTCTCCTGATATCTTCTCTGTTATTCTGATAATGTAAAACTCTCAGACAGTTAATACAAAAGACAGTGGGATTTCTTCAAAGATGTGTTGTTTCTTGATCTCTTGATGGTGTGTGGCTCAGAGTTGCAGGATTCCTGTGTATTACGTGGCTCAATAAGTTTTTCTCATGACTCTTTATTTCACCTGTGTTTCCTGTTATTTCACATATCTCTCATGTTTTTCTATAAACTTGGAAATCTAGATAGTAAGGAAAAAGAATAGTCTCAGGACTTAGTCATTGACTACCCTGAGCTCAATGAAAGCTATCTTATGTGTTTTCTTCTGATAAAGTATTTAAAAGAGTAATTCTTCACTGCTACCTTTAATACTACATCATCACAGTGTATTGTTGTTTTAGGAATTCAAGGAGTTGCTCCTAGATAACAAGCCTCTTTCACAATATTCAGCTTAAGTAAAGAAATCTTAATTGCTCTTTGCTGGTTGTCTTCACCTCACTCTCACTATTTACAGTTTGTTTTATGGAATGCACACAGGCCCTATAACTTCCCCCCTCACCAAATCAAGACCTCAAGAGAAAACCGTCCCAGACCCCATTGCCCAATGGATTAACTTCACCTGCTGATATACTTTAAAGAAATCAGAAGCATCCTCCCAACCAAACATAGAAACAACCAAAAACTCATCTCATAACTAGCCTAAAAACCTCACTGAAAGCAGTGACACAATTGATAGAGAGAGCCCTCTCTGACTACAGCTGGGCTAGAAGCTGTAGCCCAAAGATTGGTTAGTGGTTACCCCGGCCGTATTCTCTTAGGAGTCAAAGAGAACAACCTGGGTGTTAACATAAATGGCGACTCCACTGGGGAGCCTTCAGGATCTAAAGGTCTGAGTATCTATCAAGAGATTGCACTCACAGTCTGAATATCAGTTAAGACACCTTTAAGCTACTCCCATACAAACATCTGTAGCCTTAAGGTAGAGCTGACTCAGACCTCTTTTCACCCTATACAGATACACAGAGCTTTTAGAGCTCCTGTCCAGTCCCTGCTATACAAAAGCCTTCATAAAACCTTATAGGACTAGCTTAGAAACTGGCTCCCAAGAAGAACCTCTGGTACACAAGGAATAACCTTGACCCCAACCCTCCCACTGTATTCGAAAATCCCAATACAATCCCCAAGTTTGTTAGGAACCAGCAAATACAAGGTCAACTTGCTGACATTAGTCCACAGCTAGAGCTTCCTAACTCAATCCCCACTCCTGTCAAGGTCCTATTCCGTTCTACCCCTAATTCCCCTAGTTCCCCATCAACATCCCAAAGTTCCCCACTAATCCCTTCTTCTCCCACACAAGTTCTTCCATTCCACACTGTTATACCCTCTATACCTGTTACCCCTGTGATACCTTTTGTTCCTTTTGTCCCAGTTATCCAAGTTAACCCCCAGAATCTAGCAAATATGGCTAGGTATGCACCTCTGCAACTACCTGCCAATCCAGTGGCCTTACCTCAAGATTATCAGGCCAAAATAGCATACTTTGACTCCACTGGTCCTTAT
>APFE030601012.1:0-20474 GCA_000404065.3 Pinus taeda | reverse complement strand
ACAATTGACTACAATAAAACTAGTTTAGCAAATGGGTGCTCAAAGTACGCCTAGTATATTAGAACCATGGGAAAATACTTTTGTCACATCTAGATAGCATCAATAACTTTAGATCTCACCGAAAGAAGTGGAGTTCCCCATTGAATAATTACAATAACATGTTATATGTTTGACACATATCAATTTAAATTTATCTCAATTGTCTTTGGATAGTTTACACCATTTACAGAACAATGTATTTATGGAACTACAGTTGTACACCACAACCACAACATTGGAATTAGTGAAGAAACTTATGAAGTAGGAAGTATTGCAACATGATAAGGTGAAGTTAGTAGATGAGAAGCAATAGGTCGTGGACAAAGATATGGGATTGCATGTAGCTGTGGAAGCAGTGTATAGGTAGGTTGTGCCAGAGCTTATGGAAGATGAAGGTAGGTTGTGGCAAAGTTCATGGAGGATGATACCAAAGCAGAAGTTAAAGTCATAAAGATTGGAGAAGTTACACATGTGTTTAAAGCAAATTGAGTTAAAAGTGAAATAAAGACCGTCTACATCACAAGAAGAGCGACAAAACCACACAAAAGAGTAGAAAATAGGTGCCTAATTTTCTCAGATACAACAATTATATGCAACAACCCTGGTGAAAATTCTATTGAATAATGTAAATAAAGGAAAAAATAAGACCATGTGTAAGGGACACATATTCCAAGTTTAATGTTGGGAAAATATATCCTAGTGGGTATCACTAGATGTGTGTTTTGGCTAAGGAAATTTGGCAAAGGCATTAAAAGGAAAAAATGCATTTTTGGCACATTTATATGAAAATAGAGGAAATTAGGAGAAAAGTAAGGTGAAAGGTCATAGTTTGCGTGTGAGGAGGAAATTGAAGGAAAATAATGGAAAATGAAGAAATTAGAGTCCTCATTCATAAAAAGGCTTATGAGGATCAGTTAGAGAGCTCTTGACTCAGGCTTGGTCAATGTAACCTTTTGTCAGTTCAAGTTTGGAGCTCTCTCATTATTCTCTCTCTCTCTCACTCTTGGTCACTTAGATTTTTCTTGGAACACTCTAGCTTTGGATCAAGGAAGGAAAAGAAAGAAAAGGGAAAGGAAGGAAAGCAAGGATCAAGGAAGGAAAAGCAAGCAAAGGGAAACGAAGGAAAGAAAGGATCAAGGAAGAAGAGCATGATCAAGCAGCTTCAGCATGAATATTTGCAGGTAATCTTTTGCATATGTGATTTGCTAGCTGGTTTGGACATGCATGGATTTTCATGTTGGTGCATGGTTCTCTTGCTATCGGTGGCATGGTTTTGTCGGGTTATGACAGTGGCTTTTAGCCTAGCCTTGCCTTATTAAGGTCACCAATGATATTGAATCCCTTATAGTAACCTCTCTCATCGCATTTTTTCCCTATTAGTTAGCTGCTTGGGTGGAATTGGGAGGATGGCGTGTTACATTATAATAGTAATGTTGAATTTTGTATGAGAGGGAGTGAATTTATGGACCAATATCTTGCATAAACAGGGGTTAAAGGATATCGCTAAGAAAGTTTAGGTTGTAGAAGACCCAGTAGAAGTAATTTTTACTATTATTGCTAAGAAGTTGTTGTTGGACAAGGAGATAATGAGGGATACCAAGCATGAATTAACACATAAAGTGGAAGACTTGCAGGAGTAAGCATTACAGTTTACAAACAAAGTTGGAATAGTACAACAAGAAAATAATGTTGTTGTGGACAACATGAAGCAATGACTTACCTCTACCATGACACTTAGGGTATATGCCATAATCATTGCACAATCTACTTAGACGTAGTAAAGGATTCAAAATTTATGTAATTCCCTCAAAGTATTGAAAGATATGACTAAGGAGAAAATGCATTCATTGAAGTTTGGATGAGTGGCTCAAGATGAGCCACAAGTGAGTGTTGGGGGCCAGTTTTGAAATGGAAAAACGATGGAATTTTGAGGCAGTTTTGGGAGTTGTGTGCATAGAAGCAGAGAAACAACAGTGTAGAGAATGTATAGAGAGTAAACATGCAAACATGTTGTAGAAGCAAGAGCATATTCCAATTTCATGTAGGCATCAACCTGATTGAGGCACCGACCTCTAAAATCTGTAAGCACCAACTTGTTGTAGGCTCCAACTTGATTGGGGCACTAACCTCTAAAATTCTACAAGAACCAACTGATTGTAGGCCTCCAAACCGACTGAGGCACAAAATATGAAATACTCTTATTCCCTTTACCATGATTTTACTCAATCAACATGGTAGTAGTTCTTAGAATAATGTGATGATTAAATTGTTGGTCATTGATCAAGCCATTAACTCGCATCTCTTGTAGCCATTGTGAGTGAGATCAATCAACTATTAGGTTAGGTAAACCAATGATTGAGGTTTATATTGGTGGCCACCTGCCTATTCCACTTGGGCACTCAACACTTTTTCTTTCAGTTTCCTTAATTGTAGCACAATTTACTATTTTTGTCAGTTTTTTAGTCCTGGACTACTTGAGTTATTTTGAGGCCTTAAATGACATTTTTTTGGAAAGTGGGAATACCAATAGCCTATGACAGGGGCTAAAAGTTTGCAGTTGAAAGTTTTATTCTTTCTATATATATTTCTAACGAATATCAATTTGGAATTCCATTAAAACAATATTCCATGGGTGGGGGTTGGCGGGGTTGAAACCCCCAACCTCCCCACCTCCAATGCTATGCCTTTACCAACATGCTAAGGATGACGAATTTGTAAATTTCATCTCTCGTCTACTATATGAACTTGCCATTTCGTAGTTGCTAGGCAGAGGCTGGAATCGGGAAGACGAAACCTCGAACTAGGGTGGAAGAATGATTTGCAGAGGGTGTGGGAGATTGAACTAGGAGAATATTAAGATGCTGAAAAGATTTCCTTGAAGACCAGAGATGCCAGTGTTTGATTTTGACAAGTGGGTAGTCATTTTTGCACATTTTCTCACCAGTAGTCCAACTGTGTAGTCTGTTTCCCCATCTAAGTAGCAGAAATGCAGGTGCCCAACAATACATAATCTTTGAGGAATCTTGTGGAACGTAAAAGATTCCCTTGGAGGCTGATTTTTGCCAGTGTTGG
Organism: Pinus taeda; assembly: GCA_000404065.3. Lineage (NCBI taxonomy): Eukaryota > Viridiplantae > Streptophyta > Pinopsida > Pinales > Pinaceae > Pinus > Pinus taeda. The sequence goes on along the minus strand of APFE030601012.1, from coordinate 17,363 downwards.
AATGATACCAACTTTATAGTAATTTTTCACAGAATTTTGCAGGGAGCACAGTGGTGTGCTTAGAATTTTCATCCTAACTGTGGCTTTTTCAACCATCTTCGGGAAGGAACCTTTACGGGAATCTTCAAGATGCCCAAGGGTCTAGAATTTGACGGTGTCAGGAAGGGGCAAAGTTTATAGTTTTTTGACACGATTTTACACTAGGAATTCAATGGTGATGTTTGTTTCAGCAGCTGAGCTTTGCATTTTTCAGCCATCCCTGAGAGTGGAGGTAAATGATGTAGTTATGTCATGCTTTTCGTCTAACTTGCTGAGATGATGTTTATGTTTTTGAGATTCATGATTACTATTATGTTGAGGGATACTTGTATGCCACATCATGTGAGATTTTATTAGCTTGTCATGTTGAAGGAATTCCCATTGGAGTGAGAGTTACTGTAGGGAGAACGTCTCGTGGAGAGACATGCCACTCTTGTTGAGGGAATTTTCCCATATGAGTGAGAGTTCCTAAGAACATTTTGTGGAGAGAAATGCCACTCTGGTTGAGGGTATTCATCCTTGTAATGACAAAGAACATACCATGTACATCATAAACATTTGTAGTATTAATGAAGTGACCTCCTCACTCTTGACACCAGGGCCTAGAGATGTAACCCACATTGGGTGAACTTCATTATCAAAATTTTTGAAAAATTCCCCTTTTCAAGAAACTATAATATTGTTTCCCACCTTGTGCGCAACATCTATGGGTAGCAACTGTCAACTAGTCTTTTCACTTGATTTATTTACTTCTACTACCTGAAGCAACAAATCTAGCTTTCCTCTATCCTCCTCCTGAAGTCTTTGTTGTGCATGTTGAACATATTCCTTCATTTATCTATTTTTTTCTTCAATGTCCAATTTTGTCTATAGATGTTCTTTAATTGCTTATGTAGAGGAAGGGATCTGCTCAACATGTATTTGGAATCATCCATGGCTGGGTGATAGATGTCCATAAGATCACTCCATCTTTACCTGGCCTCTCCATCTTGCTGCTTGATCTTAGAAATTTCATCTCGAGCCTCTTTTAATTACTTATTGATTCTCATGAAGGTGAACTTCCCTTGATCCTCCTTCTCCTCTTATATTTTCTTCCCTTCTTGGATTTGTAACTTTTTAGATGAGGATCTTGTAACCCTATTGTCGGTATCTTCGCCTTCTTAACCTCTTCCTTGATTTCCTTTACTTTGCCCTTGGATTTGACAGCACCTGATGTGGCTTAAACCATAGGTAGGTCTTCATTAGGTTCATTTGTTTTTCCTAAGATGGTCTTCTTTAGTCCTGGACTTCTAGAGTTATTTTGAGGCCCTAAATGACACTTTTTTGGAAATTGGGAATACCAATAGCCTATGACAGGGGCTACAAGTTTGCAGTCAAAAGTTTTATTCTTTCTATAGATATTTCTAACGAGGTATGTTTATGGGAAAACTAGTGTCCATTCAGAACTGCTAGTCTGACTAAGACAGGTAGCTATCTTAGAAACAAACAAACCAAAGCAACTTGTGTTTTCCTTTATGAGAGATAGATGAGAGAGAAGCAGAGAGTACTAACCTCAGTCTTTTGCTTGGCTCCTTGCTTGTTTCCTCTCTCCCTTGATAGAGCTTTTGCCATTCCTTTCTCACTTGTCCCGCTTCAAAGAACCCCTGTAGAGTCAAAGTCGTGAAATACCATCAAAGCATAGAGATCTATAACCATAAAAAATATAGGATCAGATGTACATTAACAATACACATGCATAAACAGATACAAGATTTAGAGATATACAAGTATATGGAGGAAAAATCAAATAACTTTATTGATAGAAGTAGTAGAAGAGAGGATTACAACCCAATGTCTGATCCAGCACCATCCTCCCAGCATGAAATCCCTCTTCACCTCATGAAAAGACTAGATCACCCAACAATACAATGTTTTATAGAGAAACCAACAACACTTCCTTACAAAATACAAAATTCTAGCCTATGGATCTCTAGAATGAGGGATCCATATATAGATATTTGCAGGGGAGTGAGTCAGCTACTGGGATTTTGATTAGTGTCATTTCTCTGATATTTCTTGGTTCCACTTTGAGATTTCATGATCACTTACTCATCCCTGGGCAATTTCAGAGAGGCAAGTGTCAAATGAGCAATTTCTAGAAGATTCTCTGGGTTTCCACCTAGCAAACTGCCTCTGCCACTTGTCTGCTCGTGTTCATCACACCCTATAGAAGGGCTTTTCAGTATGCATCGCACCCTCTATGTGTAACAGGTGATATGCATCGCACGCTCAGCATGGAGCAGTTTGTATGGTCCAGTTTTGACCAGTTCTGAGCAGTTTTTCATGAAGAACTTCTGGGAAAAGATGTAATCAGTTGATTACATCTTTCAAATGACATTCCCATAATGACATTGTTTCCCCATGATTACTAATTTCAAATGATGACCCCACATGGAACTTACAATTCAAATCAAAACTAATAGACCTCCTTTGACACACATATTTACAATGACTTGACCAATTTAACTCTTTTGCATAAATACCTCTTAGACAATAATACTTGGTGAGTTTATAGACTAATAGACACCCAAAATGAATATTCATACAAACACACTTTGATCCCTATATTGTAGGGCCCTAACATTGGCTCCAATTGGGATGAAAAACTCCCAACGAGGTGCCAAGAACACCATAGACTAGTAGCCTTAACTATTGGGCACTTTATTTGAATATTCATAACTAAAAGTAACCTAACTAACCATGACTTGACTAACTAACACTTTATTACATATGGTAGAAACTAATTAGAATCTTAGGGCCTTCACTACGGGCTTTAATATTTGATGGAATCCACCCACACATGTACTAGTAAAAATTAATATGATATATACAATCGTGTGTTTAAACAAGCCAAACATAGGTGAAGTAATACTTGAGTAACTTTCCATTAAGAGGGTCTCCAACAAGTAATTCCCCTGTTAGATATTTTAACATATATGCCTTAGTTCCACATAAAGCTTCAATTTTATAAAGCCCCTTCCACAAACTATAAACTTTTCCATGTTTTCCCTTTTCTTCATTCCCGACATCCCATTTCAACACAAGGTCATCAATTTGAAAGTTGTCAAATTTTACCCTCCTATCATGAATCCTTTTGATCTTGTCTTGATGTTGGCTTGAACGGGCTTGACCTAGGTTCAACGTTAATTAGCCAAACAAATCCCTACACTACTGGCCCTTTTGGCATCAGCCCACAATACACGGACTGAAGTCTCACCCGAAGCAGTATGGGGGGATGCTGGAACCAAGTTTCCTCACCTTGAGCTGGTTGTGACGTTGTTTAATTCCCTCTATCCCTACCTTCACGTAGGTTAGTTCACTCTAGGGCTTGCAAGACAATCCCTCTATTCTAGACTTCAATATCTCCGCGAAAGGGTACGATTGACCTTCGTGCAGCCCCATCCTACTCCTTAGGTACTTTCGTGCCACTATGGTAGTGTGTCGTACAAATTCCCCTATTTAATCTAAGTGACTTGCTTATCTTATCAAACAATTGTAGTTAACACTGAGTAAACATATATTCGTAACTGCGTTCTATTATTCAATGTAATTGCGGTCATTCGCGCATCATATAAACACAATAAAGGAAATTCATACATAAAATATCTAGTTGCATCAACAGAAAAAAGATAAAGAAATTGTAGAATATCTCCCTTTATTTATATCTTCCAAGCATTTACAAACTCTGTCCACCCTATGAACACAACTGTAGGGGTCCACGCACTCAGCTGCGAACTTCTACCCTAGGCCTTTGTGCACTCAGCTGCAGAGCCTCTACCTACACTAAAACCCAAGACTTAGAATTCTTACTTCAAAGCTACGACTCTCTTACATGATCAATCATTCTATGTCCTTTATAAAACTATTTAGAGCTTAGCTCTTTTTATACAATCCCATGGTTCATGGACCATGGGATCTCTTACAACTAAATTTACTTTACAAAACTAAGGGTGGACTACCCTTTATGACACATAACACCTTCATGCTCCGTGACCACAAAATGTGGAGACTTACCATTTTATTACAAAATTTAACTCAAACAAGGGCTTTTAGCCCTAAAACTACCCTTGGGGGATCCTGCTTCCAACAGGCCCCCAACACAAACATCATGACTTTCCCTCGAGTCACTCAGTAGGTGAGGAGATCTTTGCGTGAAGCCCATCTAGCTCAACTGGTATGACCGCTACCTCAGCCGTGCACTGAGTTGCCGCCTGCTTCGCATCTTCCACTGTCTTCTCAGTCACTGCTCCTGCACTGTCAGCCTAAAACTTTTGTTATGTCACTTGTAGAGTCGCAAGCTTGTCTTCAATATTTCTTGTGACTGCGTAAGCTTCCTCCAACGAGGGCTTTAGTCGCACCTTCAGCACTACTTCCTTGTGTAGCGCTGCATCCACCTATTCCTTCCCAACTTCCTTGGTTGGGGTTCGCTTCGGGCTTAGCGTTCTTGGTGACTTAGGAACTTCTGCCAATAATTTGGCCACTTCCGGAGCAACTATTTTAGGGGTAGCTACTTCTGCTTGTTTTTCCATTTCTTGTGTTGGATCTTATACTACTTGCTCTGTATTGATAACTTCTGGGGGTGCTGACATAACACTCTCTATCAGTGCTCGCGACGTCTCGGGAAAGTTCGCAAATGCAGGAGTCTGTTTGAGAGCCTCGAAGAACATTGGATCCATAGATGTCTAAGAGCCCAACAACTAAATACTCAAAATGCCACGTGTTTCTTGCTGGACAACCAATTTTGATTTATAGGGCATTTTGAATTTGAATCCAACTGTTCCCCCTAAAATCGGTTCATTAATGCCAGATTGGCGGTAGATTTTCAAGGATCTAAGCCATAAATTTTGTCTTAAATGCCATCTGACCTCTCCATCTGGCCTCACTTCTTCCATCTTTTTTATGAACAGTGACCTTAATGGTCACTTTCTGTTGACTTGTGTAATTTCTCCCTGGGTAGCGCAGCTCCTTTCACGTTGCCGCGGACCCAGTGACACTTCCTTGCTTCGCACCAACTTCCGATCACCCAGATCCCCAACCCGGGCAGTGTATTTTATAGCCTCACGCCTCCTTTCAGCTACCTTCATCTATTCACAAGGCCAGACCGCTGGTGTATGGTTTCAAGTGACTGCCATTAACCTTTCTGGGGAAGGGTTCTCCATTCAATTTGACCAGTTGTACCACTCCTCCATTGGTAATCTCCTTAATAACATAAGGCCCTAACCAGTGCATCCTAAACTCCCCAGGAAATTTATCAAACTTACTATCATATAATAAAACCAAGTCATTTACCTTAAATGTGCGTAGCTTGATGTGTCGATCATGCCATGCCTTTTCACGCTCTTTTGGACCTGCTGGTGAAATCTAGCCAAAAATCTCTCTTCTTCGAGCTCATCCAGTTGTGCAAGCCTCTCCTCTAGGGCTCTGTGATCTGTCAAACATATGATCATTGCTATGCGCAGACTAGGCATGATGTATTCCATAGGCATTATCACTTCAACGCCATAAACAAGCCTAAAGTGGGTTTGTCTAGTCAACTTCTTGCATGTCATTCGATAAGCCCATAATACTACGGGTATGCATTGGTCCCAATCACTTCGCTGAGCATTACAAACCTTGGTCAACACATTTTGGAGCACCTTGTTGAGCGCCTCTATCATTCTGTTAGCCTGCAGGGGATAAGGTGTGCTCTTTTGGTGGTATACCTGAAATTCTTCCTTCAATGCACTAATCGTCTCATTGAGGAAGTGTGTACCTAAGGAAAGTGAAGAAGTGATGAGCCTCATCAATGAGAAATTATATGGGCCTTAATTGGCCTTAATTCACCTCCTAGCTTAGTCAAACCAACTATTCTCACAACTTATTTCATACTTTTGATTATATTTTGTTTATGAAATGAGTTAGAGTTGGATATTTGGCTTTGTGGTCTAATGTGCATGTAATGCAGGAATAAAGGGGTAAAAGTAAGGAAAAATGCAGGTATAAAGGATAAAAGAAAATAACTATGGAAAAGACTCGAATGGAACAAGGAAGAGTAACTATAGGAGGTAAATCCTCCTCATTTACTACCCCTCCATTCGAATATTCCACCATGAGCTCGAAGTGCACATAGCCATCAATTTGAAGACTAAAAGACAACCAAGCATGTGAAAAGGACAGAAAACAATTTATCTTAAGTTGGGAGCCAAGCCTCCCTAATGAGAGGGAAGTCGTTAGAGACTTTATATGTATAAATAGAGAGGCTTATGACCTTATTAGGATTTAGACTTCTATTGTAAAACTCTATTTTATTTCTGAGCTGTAAAGACTTGTGACCGTTTTCTTTGTAATCCATGGTTTCTACAATAAGAATGAGTTTTGTTTAAGCGAGCTCTGAGTTAACTTCAAGGGCTGAAGCTCTTGGTTTAGGGCCCGACCCATCGCTTCATTGTCGTCCGATCACCAACAAACCTTCACAATCACCATATGATTCACTATTTTCTCCAACTTCTACCTGGCATGTAGTCCACCACTCACTTTATGAACTTTAAGTCCCCACCGTCGATCTGCCTCGCCTGATCCGATGGTTATCGCTTCACTCGATCGCCAACTAGCTTGGCTGATCTCCACCATTGATCAACCCTGCATGATCCAATAGTTATCAAGTGATATCACATGGATTTATTTCCAATCATTATCCTTCTGAGGGCACCCGATGAGAGTGGTTTCTCTTTGTTATGTGTGGCCCAGTTGGGCTAATCGCGCAAAATTTTAGAAAACCACTTACAACTTTGAGGGCGTGCGATATACAACTTACCGCCCTCTAAACCTACTCCATCAATTCCGCATGTTTCTTTTTCCCACGATCTAATCTCTGCTATCCATCTGCAGATTAATCCTTTTTGTCCATCTCTTGACTTAGCCTCAACGATATAATCTCATCTGTCTATCTTTGGTTAACCCTGTTTGTTCATCTATTCACTCAACCGCCGCGATATAATCTCCACCATTCATCTTGTTAGTTAACCTTGTTTGCCCATCTATCTACGCGATCCAATCTCCGTCGTTCATTTTCCTTTCACCTGGTTGATCCAACGATTCTTATTCACTGTTGCTCCATCATGTACTCCTTTCACTGATTTCAACCTCTAATTGCTTTTTTTGGCTGAAACTTGATTTAGCCTAAGTTTCTTTGTTACACCTTAGTCTAGTTTTGATGCTCTTTACTTCTGCAACTTAGATAATTAGCATTAGGTTAGTGTTGATCTAGTAATTCTTCTTAGCATAACTATTTAATTGGCTAGTAGGTTATGGTGTAAGTTTAGCATTTCATGTTGGTAAATACCCACACTACATCCAACGGGAAACCTTCTCTCTTCTTCAGTGATGGTGAATTGGAAGATCCTTTAGGTGAGTAACCTTACCTATTTGAGGAATCTATAGAAGAAGAAGAAGAGGAAGAAACCGTTCCTACTGAACCAATGGTTGGAAACCAAAATGACAGGGGAGATAGAGAGAGAATTGGAGTGCCTTCCCCATCAGGGAAACTAATGGGGACACTAAGATGAAGAATATAAGCCCCTCTACTCTACCTCATTTCCATGGCCTGACCATAGAGGACCCTGACACTTTATTATTTGAGTTTTATGTTATATGTCGAACCTATGAATATACATAAGATGAGAAAAAGTTAAAACTATTCCCATCTACCCTCAAGGATGCAGCATTATGCTGGTTCATGGGTTTACCTGGAGATAACATCACAACTTGGGCTCAGATGCAACAAAATTTTAACAAAAAATATAGGGACTATTGTAGGTCAAAGGATACTAAAGAATACATTTTTAGGATGGATATAGGTCATGATGAATCCCTAGAAGACTATGAAGAAATATTCCAGCTTAGCTACAAAAGGGCAAGGTGCACACTAGACCCTGAGTCACTAAAGTTGGTCTTGCTTAGAGGAGTAAGGGAAGATCTTTTGGATACCGTACATATGATAGCAGGAGGAGATGTCTACCAATTACCCTATGAGGATATCAAGATTGTCTTTAGAAGCCATTCTAGGTCATCCAGGAAGAAAGGTAGGGGTAGTCAACCTATGACCAGTAAATCATCCTCTAACTTATCCATCAAAGGTAAAATTGGAAATATGTTGGAAGATTTCAAAAGTGACATGATGCAAACCCTTGCCTTGCAATTGGACACCATGAACATAAAAAGGAAGCAAGAGTAAGCAGAGAGAGCCTTGGCCATCTTTTATCCTAGATGTAATAGGAGGCATCCTAGGAACGAGTGTCCATTAAACTGTATTAAGCTTTGCTCAGTCTATGAAGAAAACCACTCCACAGACAAGTGCCCTTCTTTACTTGGACTCAAATTTGTATATCAAGGAGTTGAAGGGGTCACTGAGCAGCTCTGCTACATCAACCAAAGGAGACCTTCTAGGTCTAGACAATACCAGCAGGGTATACAAGGTCCATCCCATGCATATTATGACCCCAACTAAACCATAGCTATACCTTCTTGGGGACCCCCTGCTCATCCTTCCTGGTCTACACCCCCTCCTTGGTCCTATGCATCTCAGTATCAACCCCAGCCAACCAGCCAATCATTTCAACCTTATGTTCAGCCACAACATCAGTGGAATACCCCATTTTAGGGGTGGAGGCCCCAAGTCAACAATGTTCCAGCCCTATTTCCTCCACCACCTAACCAATCACAACTCCTACACTCTGCTCGACCTAAGCAGCCACAGATGCTTGCCCAGCCAAATCTAAACCCAAACAATAAGCATGCTCAACAAGCATACAATGGAGAGATATCATACCCAGCTTATACTATAGAAATCCAGGAGATCAACCTAAGATCCGAGAGATTTCTCCTAGACAAAAAACCTCCCTTTCCACATAGGGAGGTTGAGGAAGAAAGAGAGGAAAACAACCTTAAAGTAAATCCACCCTTTCCTGAAAGACTAGCCCAACCACTCCAGCCTACCCCAGAAGAAACTACACTTCTGAGAGAATTGAAAAACCTATATATATGTAAAGATCCCCCTTCTCTATGCAATCAAAGATGTCCCTATTTACAATAAGTTGATTAAGGAGAAGTGCTTCAAGCATCTAGGAAGAAGAAAAATGGATTCCCCTACCATTAATGTCATTGGGCAGTGGTCTGACTTAATGTTGGGGCAAGTAATATGTCCAAGACCCTAGAAGCCCTGTAGTAGATGTGCACATCAATGGCACCATTGTCCCACACACTTTGATTGATCTTGGGGCTACCGATGACTAAGGACACCATGCTCAAGTTCAACCTCCAAGGGTCATTAAGGAAGACCACAACAGTTCTGCAACTTGCAGACCATTCCACAGTCACCCCTGAGGGAATTGTGGAGGATGTGATGGTCTCCATTAACTCCTGGGAGTACCCTTCAGATTTCCTAGTTCTACAACCTAAGGCTAAGCTTATTGGTTACCCTCTCATCCTTGGAAAGCCATGGTTGGCCACAAATGATGCTTACATTAGTTGTAGAGCTAGGAATATGACCATCAAGAATGGGCATATGTCCAAACATACCCTCCTACTCAACCTACCATAGAGCATGATTTACCTTTATGGTTAGAGGAGGAGGAAGAAGACGAAGCTTATTCTGCCCAACTTTATGCTTTTGAAACAACCAAAGGAGGACGACAACAAGATGAGGATCGCTTAATTGAGCACTTGCTCCAAAGTCCAACTCCTAGTTCACTGCCATTAGAAGATGAAGTAAAGGAAGCCCATAAAATTCATCCAATTAACTTATGTTTGGCCAATTCCAACCCACTTCATGTCAAAATCATAGAATTTGGCTCAGAGAAGACTTTGAACATTAACCCATCTCTTTCTGCTTTAGAAGAGGAAAAGCTACGCTACTTGTTGAGAGAGAACCTAGAAGCCTTCGGCTAGAGTTATAAATAAATGAAGGGAGTACACCCCTCAATGTGTACTCACCACATATACATCAAAGAAGGTTGTAGGCCAGTCAGGCAACCACAAAGGAGGATGAATCTAGCTCTTAAAGACATAGTCAAAGAAGAACTGCAGAAACTGCTAGATGCAAGATTCATTTACCCTATCTCAGACAATGAGTGGGTCTCTCCTTTAGTGTTAGTTCCCAAGAAAAATGGTAAGTGGAGGATTTGTGTTGATTATAGGGAGTTGAACAAAGCCACAAAGAAGGATCATTTTCCCCTACTCCTAATTGACCAAGTGCTAGATGGCCTGGCAGGGAAGAAATTCTTTTCTTTCCTAGATGGATTTAGTGGGTATGGCCAAATCCAAATCTGCCCAGAAGACCAGGATAAGACCACCTTCACCTATCCTTGGGGTACTTTTGCCTATAGGGTCCTCCCTTTTGGCCTATGCAATGCTCCTGCCAGTTTCCAGAGAGAAGTCTTAAGTATTTTTGCTGAATTAGTACATGATGTTGTGGAAATATATATGGATGATTTTACACCTTATGGTTGTGATTTCCAAGAAGCCCTAACTAACCTAGGCAAGGTATTACACAAATGCGTTGAAATGAATCTGGCTCTCAGTCCAGAAAAGTGGGAATTTTTAATGAATGAAGGGACTGTGCTAAGTCATTCAATATCTCAGCAAGGACTGCAGGTGGACCCAAAGAAAATAGCAATCATCCAAAGGATCCCACCTCCACAAAAGCAGAGAGATGTCAAAAGTTTCTTAGGGTTGGTTGGATACTACCGAAGATTCATAAAGGACTTCAGCAAGTTGGCCTCTCCTTTCTTTGGATTGTTGGCCAAATATTATGAGTTTAGATGGTCGAAGAGCTATTAAGAGGCCTTAGACATTCTAAAGGGTAAGTTAACTGCTGCACCAATCCTTAGAGTCCCAAACTAGGCCCTCCCTTTTCATATTCACGTTGATGCCTCACACAAAGCCATAGGAGTTGCCTTAGGTCAGGAAGAGGAGAAATTTCCCTATGCCATCTATTTGATCAGTAAGAACCTATCAAAGGCTCAGCTAAACTATACTGTGACTGAAAATGAACTCCTGGTTGTTGTGCATTCATTGAAAAAATTTAAGCATTGCATTACAAGCTATCAAACTAAGAAAAAAAAACATAATTTTTATTTGTAGGTGGGTGAAGAAGACAAGCAAGGAGAAAACAGGAGCTCTATAGGGAACCCTGCCTCACATATATTCATCTCCTCCACTCCTTACCATGCATCCCTCCATCAATTCTATTGTTTTTCACTTCATTGCTTCAATTTAGGTGAAGATGGTGTTTTCTAACAGAATCGCCTCAACCATTACTGTCATTCTGCATCCACATACACTCCTACTCCCTCTGTCCATTCATTACAACATCCTCACAACACCAACCAGAAACATGATCAAGAAATTATAAGGGATACACCAAACATTTCCAAGTGGTAATCTAAGAGCTACACAGCAGCAGCAACATCAAATCCAAGAGCTCCGTAGCAGCAACAACATCAGATCCAAGAGCTCCACAGTGGTAGCAACAACATCAAATCTTCAAACATAGACACCTGCAAAAGCTAATAAACCATCAGCAAGTAGTAGAGGAGGAAGAAGACTGAACATCAACAATGTCCCTGATCTTTGACAATTGCAGCATGGCATCAAGACCATAGGTAAGTATCCCACTCACTCATTCATATGCATCATTTGATCAAAAGTTGTAAAGGTTAAGAGATAGTTGGTTTATAAGCGAAAAGGTGGAAAAAATGAAAATCTTTACTAAGGAAAAAGAGAATGCAAGAGTCCATAGATACAATATTGTTATGGAAACCATTTGAGAATGCTCGAAGAACTAAGATTTGGGGTAGAAACACCAGCACACCAAAGACTCAGCATACCCTATTTCTTGATGAAATCACTCATAGACTCCAGCAGCAAAGTAAAGGAAGGAAATTCCCAACAGTTAGTTCACCATAGGTTGATTAGGATCCTCATTAAGGATGCCCTCTGAAACCTCAGGATCCCTATAAAATGGCCCGTCATCAGAGACTTACCAGGAGAGGCTGACATCGAAACCATCATCTATGATGTTAATCCTTCTATCATTGAGGAGGAGGAAAAACAAGAAGAAGATACAGAGCTAGATGGGATGAGATGAATAAAGAAGAAACTAATACAGAGGAACATGCTAAAACACAAGGAGGATGATGCTAAAACAAAAGAAGAAACTGATGGAGATGAGAAAGAACAATGAAAGGAAGAAGACAAGAAAAACAGAGAGGATAGCTACAGGAAAAGGAAAACCAGCTAGCATGTATGGTCAGTCTCTCATTGGAGGACATCTAGTGTAGAATGCCAGCTAAATCCTATACTCCTTACCCCATAGAACAATGGCTGCAATTTCATATTAAAACACTAGCACAAAGCGGCACCATGCCATTTCAGGACTGCAGACAGATTATTGTTCTTTGTGATCAAAGTGCACTAGATGATATAGCCAAAATGGCTGAGTTTTGCTAGATGATATAGCCAAAGTGCACTAGATGATATAGTTAACACTGTTCGCCCATCTATCCACGTAACCTCCTGTGATCCAATATCCACCATTCATTTTCCTTTCACCCAACTAATCCAATGGTCCTTATGCACTTTTTCTCCCTCACATCCTCCTTTGACTGATTTCGACCTTCGAGTGCTTTTCCTGCTTGAAACCCGATTTAGCCTAAGTTTCTTTGTTACACCTTAGTCTATTTTGATGCTCTTTACCTCCGCAACTTAGATAATTAGCATTAGGTTAGTGTTGATCTTTCAATTATGCTTAGCATAACTATTTAATTGGTTAGTAGGTTATGGTGTAAGTTTAGCATTTTATGTTGTTTTCTTCATTACTGCAGTAGAGTAGCTCTCTCTTAGAATAAGCCTTCTCCCATTCCATTAAAGAATTAAGCTTCTTCTGACTCTATAGAATATTGTCTTGGAACCCCTGGGTCTCTTGCTAGAAAAACAGTGACAACAGGCAGGACCTTCACTTCTACTTGTGCATATAGCACTGTCACCTCCAAGTTTGTATGAAGCCTGGGTCGATAAGTAAATTTGGTAGCCCTGGGAGTTGCAACATTATTGTTGCAATACCTAGGCTCATCAAGAAGGTTCTCTCTAAATAAAAGTAAAGAAGCTCTAATTTTATAGGGAGAAAATGCCAAGGAGCTAAGTGCTAGAAGAAAGAGGTCCATGTGAGGAAAGTTATAGTGCAGAAAGAGGAAGGATTTGACTTATGCTTGGAGGATATCCTAGTCAAGGGTATAGGGTTTGGCAGTTGTTAAAATAATGATATTCAATAAGAGAAAACTTACAAAGGGTTTTCCTCTCAAGAGTAGAGAGGTTTTGTCCCTGGCAGAGAGCCAAACTTTGTGTTCTTGTTATTTTGTTTTGGTAGCAGTTTGATGAAACAAACACATTAATAATAAGAAGAAGATAAATTTTGAAAGTGAATCACAAATTGTTATCAAGTGTGAAGAATATTAATAAACACCATTGCCCTCCATTCTTCAACATGTAGAGCAATAGAGTAGGTTTGTGTCTTGTGATTTTGATTAAAGCTTCATGAGCAGTTGTGTTCTACATTTTGAATATGAAATAATTTATCCCCTCCTCTAGTCTTGGAAACCATTAAGTTTGGTCCTACGACATCCCTCACCCATATGAATGAGAGTGTTTCAACTCTAATGGTACGTATAACAACTAGGTACAACCCATAATCAACTAGGCAACATTGAACATAGTAAGGATCTACTTGACGTTATCTAATTAAGGGGAGATCACATATTACTAAAAATGAGTAGTCATTTATAAGGGTAAATGGATAAAAAAAAATTCCTTAACCAAGATGTGACAAATAAGAGAGACTTCCTTCTCTTATATTACCCCCTCTTTATTGTCCCCATAAAGTGAGAGTATTCAACAAAAATAGTAAAAGTAGGAGGTATAACTATCACCTCAAAGGAAACAGGAGGAGAAGAAGCATTAAATATCTCTACCAAAGGATCTCTTAAAAATGTCAATAATAAAATCTAAGTGATATTAGGAACAATGCCTATTTAATTCTAAACCAAAGATTAAGGTTATTTAGGATGATGATGCAATTTGGATTCTTTATGTGGTGGCTTTGTTGGTTGACCACTAACAATTTTCACTTTAACAATGTGGTGGTTTTTTATGAGAAATAATCAATTTGATTTAAACAATGTAGTGGTTATGGATGACCACTAGCCAATTTGATTCGAACAATGTGGTGGTTGTGATTTATTTTTAACCAATTTTACATTATTAATTTACTCCCCCTACCTTGAAGGTGTAAGAGAGAATCTTTTTATGAATATGCTCCCCCCTTGAGGCGTGGAGAGTCTCATCTTTAATTTTATTTTTTAAATAAAAAAGAGCATCTATATTGTATAATATTTCACTTGGTTTGCAAGAAATACATAAGGCATTGTAGAGCTAATTCATCATAATTGTCCAATCATATTCTCCTTTCCAATAGGAATACATGATTTTCCGGAGGAGAATATATCCAAGCAACAAAAATCCCATATATCTTTTCTTGATTATTTGTCATATGACCAAGAACACATGAGTACTTGACACTTCGTCTTCCTCAAGACCATTGTTGGCTTAGAGGATCCTGACCGAAGTTCAGAGGTAATTGCACCAAACAAAACCCTACACTACTAGCCCTTTTGGCATCAACCCGCATAGCATAGGCTAAATTCTCACCCGAAGAAATGTGGGGGGATGTTGGAACCAATTTTCCACATTCAATGCTCAGTTTGATGTCTTTTATCGCCCTATATGTGCCTTCACACAGACCTATAAGCCCCTAAGGCTTGGTATGACAAATTCACTTAAACAGATCTTAGACCTTCGCAAAGGTTTATGATAAGATTTTGCGTACCCCTAATAGACGAATCTCCCACCTACGCGCACCATAAAGCAACCCTATATTTGATTTCACATAGATCTATTTAAGATCTTAATAAACATAACAAAACATATTATAATCCTTGCATAAATACTTGACATGCATTGTGATCAGTTAAAATACTTATCCAATAAAGTTGCGCATCAATACATCAATATTTCATAAAGACATTTATTCCATCACAACATATATTGTAAACATAAATAACAAAACAAAATAGATAAACACATGAATTTCTCCAATAGTATTCTTTATTGATATTCAATATGATGTTACAGACTCAAAACTATCATACGTACTCAGCGACAAGGGTCCGCGTAGTCATCAACAGACTCTTCTCTAGGCCTCCGCGCACTCAGCTGCTGAGCCTTTTCCCTTCTCCGTGACTCACTTTTGTGCTATCATATATTGACCCATTGCACCCATCTCTATTTATAGTTTTTTACGTACAATCCCATGGTACGCGGATCATGGATGGATCTCAAAGCTAATTCATATTTACATAAACAAGGGTTTAAAAACCCCTTTTGACTTCTAACTATCTACGCACTCTGTGTCCACAAATTGGAGATATTTTACATCTTTTTACCAAAATTTACATCAAAACTTGGGTTTTGAGCCCAAAATTGACCCAGGGGACCCCAAAACAAAGGTCGTGACTTGCCTTTGAGTCACTCGATTGGTGCGGTGATCTTGTTACAAATATCCTCCAGCTCTACTTGTACAATTGCAACCTCGGCAACGCTCTACATAGTTGCCTGCTTATCCTCTTCGACAAGTTGTGCTATAGTTGGTCCTTCCACGACCAACTTGATTGTTTGTTGTGCTTGCTGCAAGCCCATCAACTTCTCCTGAATTTTGTTCATGACCTGGTAGGATTTGTCTAACCAGGGACTCAATCTAGCCTTAAGCAAGTCCTCCTTCTTCTGTGCTGCCCCAACCTGTGCGAGGAACTCATTCCCTTCCTGCAACTTGGCTAGGCATTGCATTGGAGCAATAGAGAATGCCATTGCGCTAACTTCCTCGTACTACTTCTGTAGCCTCCCTGGCTTCTATATTCAGCTTCTACAGGTTTGTGTCCTCCTGCAGAGTAGTTATTAGTTTCTAGACAACTAATTTGCCACGTAGTCCTCCAACCCTGGCAGTGTAGTTTATAGTCTCGTGCTCCCTTAAAATTGTCTGGAGCATTAAGACTGTCCTACCACCACATAGTCATTGCATGGGTCTCCCGAATATGGATTCAATCGGCTGCCATTCACCCTTCTTGGAAAAGGTTCTCCATTCAGCTTCGCGAGCTGAATTGTGCCTTCGTCTGTAATCTCTTTGATAATATATGTCCCAAACCAGTGCATCTGAGATTTCCTTGGAAACTTAGTGAACTTAATATCATAGAATAAGACCAAATCGCTTACCTTGAACTTGTGCAACTTGATTTGTCGATCATGCCATGATTTTTCACGCTCCTTTTGTACTTGTTAATGGAATCTAGCCAAGAATTTGTCTTCTTCAAGCTCCACCATCTCTGCGAGCCATTCTTCCCAGGATTCGCGATATTCCATACCTGTGAAAGTTGTTATGCGTAGACTAGGCATGATATTTTCCATAGGCATCACAGATTCTACGCCATAGACCAATCGAAAAGGTGTCTTTCCTATCACTGTTTAGAAAGTATTCATGTATGCCCATAGTACTGCAGGTACTTTCACATCCCAGTCATTCCGATGTGCATTACAAATCTTCATCAACGTGTTCTCCAAAATCTTATTAAAGGCCTCAAATTTTCCATTATCCTGAGGATGATATAGTGTGCTCTTCTAATGATAGACCTGGAACTCCTCAGCCAATGCACTGATTGTCTCATTTAGGAAATGCGTACCTTGATCACTCATCAACACTTTTGGGTAGTTATATTTGATTAACACATAATCAAACAAAAACTTCATTGTTGTAGCCCCTATGCAATCCTTACTGGTTGTGCCTCAGCCCATCTGGTTAAATACTCTATCGCGTGATGATATATCACACACCTGTCTTCATTCCTGGGGGCTGAATCAGTCCAATGAAATCAATTTCCCATTCTTCAAATGGCTACAACAATACTTGAGGATTTAGTGGCAACTCATCCTGTTGGAAATACTGAGAGGGGGGGTGAATTAGTATTCCTTTTGAATTGTTAATTTTACCAGTTAGATCACTTATATTTAGAACACAAAATGAACAATAGGAATAAATTCTTTTATAATCTTTATAATGAAGCAAGTACAATGTATATAGGGCTCCAACCCTAGATGAAGACACCAATCTTCAAATTCCCAGGCTCCAACCTATTGACAAGCACCAA
>APFE030601008.1:17946-56563 GCA_000404065.3 Pinus taeda | reverse complement strand
ATCATGGAAACCAAGGCATATAATATCTCAATGCTCAAAACATTTACCAAGAAGAACCTCAACTCAAAAAACATACATAGGAAGTCTGAGCACTTATGTGAATTCAGAGTGATTGCATGTTTAGTGAACTGTAAAACAAGATGAATAAAACCAAACCACATATATTCTGAGCATTAAAAACACAAGATGAATCTTGGGAAGAAAAAGTATCCTTTATATTACTATCAAGACACTTTACATAAGCCAATATGAAAACTCTGTTTTTGATAAAAATCTCCAACCCCTGTTACATCAGAGTTTTTCCTATATATAGGAAACAAAAACTCAACTATCTTGAGTCTCCTCCTCCAGCATGAGGGGAGCTCGAAAATCTATCATTAATTACATTATCTATATTTAAACTGACTTATTAAATACAAAGGTATTGTGCTTTCAATACATAGAGTCCTATTCCTATTCAAACTCTAATTCTATCTCCTCGTGTGCATGATTCCTTCTTTGAGCTTTGACACTTGTACTGTTTCTGTAGTGGCTGAAATGCATTTGAGAGGCATTCACTGAACGAGCTGCCTTGGATTCCAACTGTGTTGATGACTCATTATTTGGTGAAGATATATGCTCTGTTTTCACGGTCCCTGCCTTCCATCAATCTTTATTTCCAAAAGAACGTGCTTAAAGCTGTTTAATACCTTTGATGGCCACGCATAACACCATATGCCTAATGATCTGGATGCATTGTGAACTGGACATGTGTTCAACCCAAAATTTCGGTAACCCTACCAGAACCCTAATATTTCGGTCATAAAGTAGCTTTTAGGAAGACTTAGCAAAAAACCAAAATGTCTCACCTTTTTGCTCCAATGCTCACACCTGTCATTCTTTTAACGCTTTTGGCAGCCTTGCATGATTTCTTTCCTGCCCTCGAAGCATTCCCTTTCAAAATTTGCTGACCTCAGCATCAATTTCATTTTTTCTTATAAAACAGTCATCTACAGCAGTTTCGTAGCGCGCTATGAAACTGCTGTTCTTTTCCAAAATTACAGTCTTTAATGAATTTATCAATTACTTTGTGACTGTTACAGCTTCGCCTTTGGCTCCAAAATTCCTAGTTTGTCTTCCTTTTATATATGCCTCAAAAAACCAATGAACTTAGGAAAATAAAACAAAACTTGGGGCAATATCTGACCTTAAAGATTTGTAATTTTTATTTGGCAGCTAACTTGCCTAACTGAGCTTTTAGTTTTGCAAGTTCTTTTTCCATGGCTGCAATTTCTGATACATTTTTCTCTAAATTGGCCATTTCTTCCTCAGCTGCCTCCCATTTCTCCTTTGAAGATGAGGTTTTGGTTTCCTTGACAATGGGAACTTTTTTATCTATCTCTTTCTTTTTGACTTCCTTTGCTTTTTCTGCTTGAGGTATCTGCTTTTCCATTTCTTTGGCCTGTCCTCTGGTGTATGGTTTTCTTTTGATTTCCTCTGCCTTCTCTGCTTTAGGCAGTTGTTTAATTTCCTTTGTTGCAGTTACCTTGACAGCTACTTCATCGTTATGGGTTTGCTCAGCTGTTTTGATTTGCCCCCTGGTGACTGGCCTTCGTGGTTTGACCATAAATTCCTTTCCAGACTCTTCAAACCTTAACCTTTTCGAGGCTTTTTATTTTTTGGAGCTATCAGGTGATGACTGGGTTAGGTCAATAGGCATTGACTCAACCTGTACTGATTTGGCTTGCTCAAAATCAATTGCCTCAAGCAAATCATTTAGACTAGCCTTTGACATAGGGCTTTCTTCCACCACTATTGATTTGCCTTTTTCTCTGCTTAGCTGACTTCGGGTTCTGATTCTTGACACTTGTTCAATTCCACTTGGCCCTGGTGCATCTTTCTGGTGCTTGATTTTCTCCTTTGGTGACTTGGGTATCTCCATTGCAGATGATTTAGGTGTCTCCTTTATGACCAGAGACTTCTCTGATTTCCTTGACTTGGTTTTGGGCTTCCTTTGGTATTTCACCTCCTTTTTGAGCTCAGCCAAGGTAGGTTCTTCAATTCTTCCTTCTTTTTCCCTATCCGGCATTGGAGTGAGACCTGTCTTGCTTTGAAAGCCGGCCATAAAAATAAAGGAATCCCAATCTCTACCAATTTTTTGCAAACCATCTAACACCAGCAATTTTATTAAACCATGGTGAAACAGGGATGTTTCACAATCATCTTTCTTTAACTGAACTTTGTCATACATTTTACTAAGGCTTCTGAACAAATAGAAAGGGATGTCTATTGATGCTTTACCTGTGAAATGCAACAAGAGTTTGAAATGATAAGAGTAAACTTTGGTGTACCTCCCCTCACATGTTAGGTATTTCTGGATGCCTGTAAGGAGCAGAGCATAATGTTCTTTTATATAATTCCTTGGCACAGCTTTGGTGAGGTCCTCATTTACATATTGTTCCTTCAAAAATTCCTTACAGGGAGTCATGTCAAACTTGAAATTTTTGAACCACTCTTGTCCTCCTCTCGGAATTTCAGTGACAAGAGAAATGGCTTGTGGAGACACAGGAAACTCTAGCATTGATACCTTAGAATTCAAGCCAGTAAAATTCAATGCAAAAGCTTTCGTTACCTCTGTATGTCCTTCCTTCAACTTTTCGCAAAACCTCCAGCAACCAGCATTTTTAAAAGCTCATGCTACACCTTCATCTCTGAGTGTAAGATCAAGCCCCTCTGGCTCTATTCTTAGGCACCTTCTGGATCGATGTACTCTTTTCTCCATCTTGCTTAGGATATCTTCACACAGAGAACTAACAGCAGCTACAATTCACAAAACAGCTTCGGCTTTGGAGTGCAGGCTCGCTTGCAATGATCCTTTTAAATGAAAACTCGGGCTTCTTTGCATTTTTTCAAAAACTCATTATACAACAGGCATGTTAACGCACCATGAATAAAAATTATGACACAACCATACCTCATAAGATCTCTTTAAAATAATTGTCATGTGTGTGATCCTAAACCTGATGGCAGAATGATAACCTATCATGACCTGGAGAAGACATCAACTGACAAGATGTGAACGGACCTAATGACTCATCTTCCCAGACTTGACATTTCAAGAAAATGCGCCGCAAAAACCCCGAATCCCTGATTTCGTAGCGCAGACAATTATGTATTAACAAAACGCGCTACGAAATGGCTGGTAAATGATACGCTACAAAAAGGTGAATAATGATTGCGCAGCTAAATTGGCCAATCAGATTGCACTGCGAAACTGCGCAAAATACAAACGACGCAAACAAGACAAGACATGCTTTAAACAATAATGATGGAGGGTATCTAACGGTTTTTTACAAGGACTCACATCAATACCTTTTGAAATTCTAATTTCAAAGTGACACACATAGAAACCTATTGACTTAAACAAAAAATTTTTATA
This sequence comes from Pinus taeda, assembly GCA_000404065.3. Lineage (NCBI taxonomy): Eukaryota > Viridiplantae > Streptophyta > Pinopsida > Pinales > Pinaceae > Pinus > Pinus taeda. The sequence goes on along the minus strand of APFE030601008.1, from coordinate 53,145 downwards.
TGAATTTTTGGACATAGGTGGACTGTGGTTTTAAGTGATAACACCTACCATGGATGAGTTCATGCTTGTAATATCTTCTCCTTCCTTCAAATATTATCTATCTGCTTTTAGAGGTTCTTCCCTTTAGTAATGTTGGCGAGTCTCTACAAGACTGGTAAGGTCTTTAGAGCTTCTAGGATCTCATCAGATTGCTTCTTCTTCACCTCTAACTCTTCCTTGATTGTCCGGATGTTTGGATGCTCCTCCAATGAGGTCCAAATCTTCATTGTGTCATCCAATAGCTTCCCGCAATCTACCACTGTGTCAGAGACGCCTTTCAATATTTCCTTTAAATATTTATGTCTCTATTCTCATACTTCTTGTGGTGTGGCTGGCTGAAGCCTTATTTACAACTCTGAAATCTACACTTCATAGTAAAATTTGAGCTTCGCCAATGTGTTATTTGATTCCTTGATCGTGAAGGTGAGCTTCAAAACCTTTTATGTTGGTGGTTCCTCATCATTGATCTTCACATCTAGGACTATGCCACAACTCTCTTGGATGGCTTTTTATAACTACTCTTCTCATTGAATTGCATCATCTCTGTGCTTAGCCACCTCTTCCAGCTACATCTTTAGTGCATATTTCTTCTTATCTGTCTGCATTGTCATTGTCGAGGTTCATTGCTCCCAGTCCTTTAGTTCAATTGTTAAACTTTGATGGATTTCATGCAGCATCTGAACGGTCACTGTGACAATATTTATTTTGACATTCTTCCATACTTTAGCTTGCTCTTTCTCCTTAGGTGAGTACTAGTGAAGTGCCCCTGTTGGCACCTGCATAATTCTAATGCCAAATTGTGCTTCTATCATTTTCTCTCACTGCGGTGACTGAGCTTTTTGTTCTGGTTATTTTTCTACTTGCAACAATACCTTCAACTCCAAGATGCCTCTCTGTACTTTAGTCAAGATCATTCTATATCAATCATCAATTCTATCCCAGGTCTCTATCATGATCTCCCAGACCTTCTCTCCAATCTCTTCGTCGTCCCCATCAATGAGGAAAAGAATTTCTACGCCCTTGGTCTTAACTGTCTTTTTATTTTTCCTTTTTCCTACCATAGTTTTATCTCTCCTTCGGAAAATGAAAGACAAATCCTCTGATAAACCTGCCTCACTGAGGGGTTCCTCATGCTCCTGCTCAGTTTCCTCTATTACCACCTCTGCATCCTTTCCACTTGTACCTACATCTTGCGAGGTACCCTTCTCTTTTCCAACTGATCCACCTAGTGGAGTCATCCATTCTTCCAGCCACTATTGTACTATAGCGAGCACATCATCTTCAATTACTAAGTATGGAATTCCTTCATCGCCTTCACATAAGCTCTATGGAAGTATGATTTGAAACCTTCAATGTGATAATACTGCTTGTACAAACTAGGTGACAACCTTGGATGTTGATTCGCCACCATGTGTAGATCCATTACCATGACCACAAAGAAAATTGTATTTTTTGTTGCGCGTGTTGACTCCTTAGTAAACTGGAGGGAGGCATACCTCGCTACCTCATAAATATCCACATCAACAGATGGAAACTACGAGTCTTATGGTTCTTTCCATGTGATCAACATGATGAATATTAGCAACCAAGCATTGTGGAATGGGTTCCCTTCTTCTTGTGCTTCCCTATAATCTATCAAAAATTCCTCACACTAATAGGTAGCCCAGTTAAAATGGACTCCTATGCTACACTGGGTAGCCAAAGATACTACCGCTGTAGGCACCTCATTGGGTGTGCACTTCCTCATTATCTTTCCTACCAAGATGTGTGTATAAAAACACAATCCTTTGTCATCAATGGAGTTGATGTCATATCCCCACGACTTCTTCACTAAACTAAACTTTTCCTTCATAATCTGTGCCATCTCCTTATCGTTATTCTTTAAATTCTTTTGTGGGGTCTTTTCCTCGATGAGGCAACGTTTTGATTTTTCTGATTAACATCTAATCAATCAGGATTGTCATCCTTAGCCAAATGCCTTTGTCATGTACCAGTGCGAGGAGCTATCGCAAACAAATTGTATTCGTGGTGCTTTGACCGAAGTGTGGAACATTTAGCAAGTTTAGGAGGCCCACTCTCTAAAATCTTGCAACCCACTCAAATGGCTCCAACCTCATGACTCCACTGTCTGGGTACTGAACCTACTTCAAATACCTGCCTGGCTCAAATTAAGGGTATTTTCTTTGATCGTTGTAGTCCCAGTCTTTCATTTTTAGTTGGGGGATCCTCCCCAACACTTTGCTGTGAAACGAAACTTCCTTTGGAAGTAATGGAGTGAAGATGTCCAACTTCCCATCCTTGGGCTCCTTAACTGACTTGGCATTTGGTTTTCATGGTGGCATGTCAGGTGGGAGCACAATGGGAATATTTTCGTCCTATATATGCATTGCTTGAAACTTGGCCTCCTATTCATTATTGTTGATCTCTTGAGGCACCTTATGTTGTATCAACTTCTTTCCTTTCTGCATCGGCTTCTTCCCCTTATCGTCTTTGTCCTTCATACAAACTTTTGTCTATGTTTTCTTCATCGAGGATGTTCTGAGTTCCATCTCATATACCTCAATTGGAATCTTCTCCTGCTTCTTCTATGGTTGTGGTTATGTGGGTACCTTCTTTCTTGGAAACCTTTGGTGTCTTGGGGACATGGGTACCTTCGCTCTTTATGTCTCCAAAATACCTTCTAATCATTTGTTTTCAAATATTCCATCAACTTCTTCAGAAACCCTCCCAAAGATACAATAACTCTCTTCTATGGAATTTTTCAATTTCTCTAGATAGCAAAGTGTCAAATGTGGTGTAAGATACGGTTTTTATAAAAAATTTGAATTTTATCCTCATATTGCTTCAATGTTTTCTCATTTAATTCAGGTATGGGGCTAGATACAACCAATTGTGCTTCATAAATTCTCTTTTCCCATGTCCCTTAATGATAATTTCCCTTTTAACGATAGCTTTTTCCTTCAAGCGATCATATTTCTAGTCAACTTCGACGAACCCTTCCTTGTGGCAAAATCACCTTTTCTTTGTCGTAGTTCCTTCACACTTCATCATATTTCTGAGTGTCTAGTAATAATATTCCTTTGGCAAAGTCCCTTTCTACAAAGTAGCTTATAGTCTCGTTCTCACTTTCAACTGCAGGTGTCACTAAGACTCCCTTCCCTTCAATTTTTAGTGCGAAGTTCTAGGGACAGATACATCCTTATATGTCTTCAATCTACTACCATTCACTTGTCCCCGAATGAGTTGGCAATTCAACTTTGTGAGTTGAACTGCACTACCATCAGTGATGTGCTTGACGATATATGGTCCTAACCAATGTCTTTTAAATTTTCCTCAGAACTTTGCAAATTCATTGTCATATAATGATACAAGATCTCCTTCTCTGTATGCCTTCCTCTTGATATGCTTGCCATGCGAGGCTTTCTCCCTTTCTTTATGTACTTGTTGATGGAACCCTGATACAAACCTGTCTTCTCCTAGAGCTAGTATCTATGACATTATTTCCTTCATAATGTCAAGATCTACCATATCTGTGAAAACTATAATTCTCAAACTTGGCATAATATATTACATAGGCATAACTTCCTCTTGTCCGTATACCAGACTAAATGGTGTCTTCCATGTCAATTTCTTGCATGTTGTTCTATATGCCCACAACATTGATGGACTTCTCAAACCCCAGTCAGATCTATTCACATTGCACACCTTGGTCAATGCATTCTCCAAGATTTTATTGAAAGCTTCCACTATTACATTTTCCTGAGGATGATAAGGAGTGCTCTTATAGTGATAAACCTAGAATTACTCAGTTAGTTCTTCAATAGTCGTATTCAAGAAATGTGTGCCTTGGTCCCTCATCAAGATCTTCAAACATTCAAACCTGAAGAGTATATATTCAAAGATGAACTTTGTAGCAGTTCCTACGCTGCAATCCTTCACTGGTTGTGCCTCATCCCATCTTTTCAAATAATCATATTTAGTGATTATATACCTCACACCAACAAAGTCAATCACCCATTTTTCAAAATCCTACAAAGTTACATGTGGCACTAGTGAAATTTCATCTCTCCTAGATGGATTTCCTGTTCTTTGACATACATCGCATACTTGCCAGAATTCTTTTGAATCCTTACAAATAGTGGGCCACCATAACTAAGCTCTCAAGATCTTCTGCGTAGTGGATTTCCTTACATAGTTCCCTCCTGCAACTCCAAAATGAGCTATTGTCATCATACTCTGTCATTCATGTTTAGGGATGTATCTACACAATACTTCTTCTGGTCCCATTTTGTACAAGTGTTCAGCAATCAATGAGAAATCAACTACTCGAACGACCAACTCCTTTTGCTTCTTAGTGTTCTCCATAGACGCCATACCTATGGTTAGAAACTAAATAATATCTGCGAAGTGATCATCTGTGACTCTAATTTCGAATAGTTGTGCATCAGGTGGGTTATCTTTGATATTTATGGGTTCTATTCTTATCTGTATTCTTGATAGATGATCAGTCCATCATTCAATTTTCCTAGCTTTACTATAACTTTGAATTCATACTCTTGAAATAATAATAACCATCGGCAAATATTTCCTCCTAAAATAGGTTTATTCACCAAATATTTCAACATGGAGTGATCAGTGAGAATTTTCAAATGTTCTCCCAACAAATAGTGCCTGAACTTTTGTAATGCATACACCATAGCTAATCCCTCTCTTTCTATCATGCTATAGTTCTTTTATGCATTGGACAACTTCCTTCTTGCAAATTCTATCGGATGATTAATTTCCCCTGCTTTTGGTTTCCTTAGCACTACACCCAATGCTATGAAAGATGCATCAACATGTACATAGAACTCCTTCTTCCAATCCAAGAAAACTAGAATAGGCGTAGTTACCATCTTCTTTTTCAATACATCCAAGCTCTTTTGCAATTCTTCTCTCCATTGAAAATTCACATATTTCTTCAACAGTTTGTCCATCGGAGCAGTTATCTGCGCATACCCCTTAATAAATTTCTCTTAGTAGCCAGTGTGTCCCAATTTTGTGGTAGTTGTCTTACTATTTTTGGTGTTGGAAGGTTCATAATAACTACGATATTCTCAAGATCCACCTTTAATCCATGTTTACATACTACATGTCCCAACAATATACCATATTGTGCACAAAAGATGCACTTCTTCAAGTTCAACGAGATCTAGTGTTGCCTACATGTATCTAGCATCAACCTTAAGCTTCCCACATGCTTCTTTTAGAGACCAAAGCCTGCCTAGTCATCAAAGTATACTTCCAGAAACTTGTGCACATATTCTTTGAAGGCCGCAATTACAACTCTGGAAAATATAGTAGGTGCATTCTTTAATCCAAATGGCGTCACGTGTACTAATAAGAGCCCCATTCTATCGCAGAAGTCATTTTATGTTTATCCTCTAGCACAATTCTGATCTAATGTTATCCTGAAGACCCATTTGTGAAAGAATAGGCTTCCTTTTCTCCTACATTAACCAATACTTCATTTGTAAATGGTGTAGGGAAGGTTTCATGTAGGTGGGCATCATTCAATTTCTTTAAGTTAACACAAATTCTAATTTCTCCTTTTCCCTTCTTTTGTTAAACCACCATGGGACTTACCCATTCTGACTCTTTGACATGCTCAATAATCCCAACTATTAACAATTTGTCTAATTCTTGTTTCACATTCTCCATGTATTTTGGATTCAGTCTATAAGGTCTCTGCTTGACAGGCTTTGCATCAGGCTTTAGAGGAATCTTCATGATCCCAAAATCTCCTAATATGCCCTTCATATCTAAAAACTTAGTAGGGAACAACTCCTCATATTCGTGGAAGAGATTTATTATCCTCTTGATTGTGTCGTCATCTCAGTAATCTCTTGTTGTTTCGTACTTTGGTTTAGCATATGACCCTATATTCACCTTCCTCATATTCAATGGATTCGTTATATCGGGCATCTCTATCTTAGGTCCATTTACTTCGTGATGACCTTTTGAATCTTTAATGTCAAGGTTACAAGAATTTTCATACTCTTCGGTAGTGAGATTATAGAATTCCATCACATTTCATATAGGTGCAACCCAATAAGGTTTCCAGATAACTGGAACCTCATTTTCAAAAATCTTCTTCTTAATTATATTCAAGGTTGTGTCTATATGTGGACAGTCGTCTTCAAATCTGGATGTCATTATGAATCCATCAACCATCTCTACCTAGCTAGCAGTACCATGTCGAAGCTAAGTTTCTAGATATCAATTCCAAGAAATTGTCTCCAAGGTATGGATGAAGCCATGCGTGCATTCTTCTCCTAGAATTTCTTCCCAAGCTTCCATATAGGGATGTATGTGGTCTCTAGGATCATTCTATCCATCATACTTGTCTGCAAGCTCTGTTTTTACTTGACTAAATCATACCCACATCAACCTTCTACATTTTTACCAATCTCCTATAGTTTTCTTATGAGTACCCCACCATCTAGTAGGAGTAGCCCTCAGTTATTGATCCAGAGCTAATAGTCTCTGTCATCTAGGTACTCGTCTTTCATAATCTCTAAAGAAAGTATTTACATTACCCAAACCATCATATAAAGGTAAGTCATTTACCTCATTTTTTATACAGCGCACTACTTTAGTGATCCTTGCACATCGCCTTGTAGAAACTTCATGCAACCTGTTCTGGTAGTTTTCCAATTCCTCTTCTGAATTTGAAGTGCAAAAATTATCTTTCTCCCAAGTTAGTTTTCCATCTGCAGTAGGGTTGATCCATCTTATTCTTTTGTTGTTATCGGATAAATGTTGTCGATGTCATACGTGTTGTATTCTTCTTTGATAGGTTCAGTATATGTCACTCCCTTCGATAGATCTAATGGCACAATACTCTCATATTATTACTTTCAAATATCATTTCCCTTTTCTTCAAGTTAATTATAGCCATGTTATCAAAATCCCAATCCAATCCATGCAACACAAGGTAGGGATTATTGTCATCCATAATCTCAATCACTTCGAAGTCAGTGATAGTGCGCATTCCATCAATATCTATTGTGATTCCTGACAATATTCCTAAGGGGATGATCTTTTGTGGGTTCGCCATCTTCAACTGGAAATTTGACCATTGTAGCTTCAGTCTACCCATCAACTCCCAAGTTTTCTTTAGCAATGCATTGGCATTAGATCCTAGATCCAAGAAAACCTGATCCATGTCATATTCCCCAATCAGAGTTGTAAGCCTCATTTCCTTTCGAATCTACTTCTTGTGTTTATATAGATTATTCATTGTTCGCATCTTACTCTACAGTACTTATTTATTTGCACAAGAATATATGAATTCCTACAATCCCTCTACCAATTTCTGATTTCTTAATAACTTTATGCAAGTATGTAGAAAAGACTTCAAATTATTTAGATCCACATCTTGTGCTGCAACTAGCACTATCTCACAGCTATCCTTCTGAGTATGTTGTGTGGTAGAGGTGGAGGCTCCATCATATGTCAAGCCTCGCCTTGCCTCCAAGATTACTTGTTTTTCCTTCATGATATCAAATGTTGGATGTTTTTCAGTAGTTTTTCTTACCCATGTTGATTCAAATTCTTTTTTCCCATTGGATTTAACATTTCTAATCACAACTCCACTTCTTATGACAATGTTGATGTGTGGTTGATCTTTGCTTGATTGAGATGTCATCATTTGGATATTTGATTCAGGTTTCTGGTTTATTTTCTCTTGCATCTTCACAATAAGGACATGGAATTCTTCTATCACATGATCAAAATACTTACAATAACTGTAGTTTGCCATCAGGTTCTTACAACCTCTCGTGAAGTGTTCAACTTGTCTACAGCTGTAACAGATAATCTAGAAACATCCTCGACTATCTCCTTGTCCTCGTCCTTGAAATCCTCCTCGACCAATGTGCTGGACTCTCTCCTCGTGTGTATGTCCTTCATCTTGTAATCTATAACTATCAATAGTGTGCTCCATACTTAAGTCATAACTTCAGTAATTTCTCTCATCATGGCCTATTGATCTATAGAAGTTATAAAACAACTGCTTTGGGGTTTGTACATACTTATATAACAGGTAGCAGTCTTCAGAGAAATGTTGACCTCTCGTTCTACAAATCTCACACAACAAACCTGGATTTATTAGATTAGGCACTCCACTTGCAATATAATCTTTGAACATAGGGCATTAATCCTTATAATGACCCTGTGTTTTTCATTTTGTACACCATACTTCAGATCTGGTCTCCTTACCTTTCTTGAGGACTTGCAATTCACAGGCTAGGTTAGCTAGTTGACTCTGTGTCTATTGTACTCACGCATGAATATCCCCAATCAACGAAGCTTCCAACTTCATCGCAATCTCTAATGCTTCAGCTTGAGTCATGATCTTCTATAGTGTGAAAGGTGTTATCACTCAGATTTTCCTTAGAAGTTATTGGAAGAAGGAAAGGATCTGAGGTAACCACAAACCAACTTTTAGACTCAGATGTTAGCCTGCCTAAGTCCAGAGAGGGCTCTCTCTTTATGATTTAGCTATGTTTGAAAAGATTTTAGGCTAGTATTAAGGTTCAATGAGATTGTTTTGTTTGAGAGTGGTGGAGTTCTGAAACAAATGGGCAAACTAGGCTTTTAGGCCATTGGTATATGGAGTCAATCAGGGATAATTCACTAGATTAAGTCAAATGGCTGAGTTATGAGTTCAACAGGCAGGATAACAGAGTAAAAACAAACTTTGGGCTTGAATGGATGATAGTTCTGCTCAAAACTAGAGGGCAATCAAGAATCCTCAAGTTAGGATTAGAAAGAGGAAGGGAAGACAGGTCAACTAGCATAGGGCAATTAAGAATCCTATACCAGGGACCTATTAGAGAAAAACTACAGGAATAGAGGAGCAATTAAGAATTCCTTTATCGAGATAGTTTAGAAGAAAACATAGAAATGCTAAGCCGTTGATAGCAGAGAGCAATATAGCTAATTCTGATACACATTGACTTTTTCACCAATTTAGATTTAAGATGCATGAAACATTGAAACATATAGAGAACACATAAAATCACAAGTATAGAATACTTATTTGTAATTATATTGCACGTGAACCTGATGAAATGTCCTCAACTTTCATTCCTTTTCTAGCAATAATCCAAGTATTGAGCACAAAAGCTTTCTCAGCTTCATAGCATAGATTTACAGAGATGTTATAGAATCCACCCTCAATCCTTCGAATGGAGAAGTATTTATACAAAAAATTACATCAAAAATATCTCATAGCCATATGAGATTTATTATAGGAAATACAAAATATCCTTTGCAAAAGGATAGAGACAGATGGAAAACAAACTGTTGTTGTCCCTCTATTTGTGAACGAGCTAGAGGTTGAAACTCGGATTTGCCTCTTACTGTTTCTTTAGTAATCATGTGCTGGATCTTTCACTCTTCCCTTTACCTACTGATACTCTTTAACCTGTGCATTTTACAAAATGTTACCTTTATTACTAGTTTTTATCTTTGCAACATTTTCCACCTCACGGATTTACTATAGCAAATTTATAGCAAATCTGTCAAATTGGCCCACCATTCATCATCTGGCAGTTTTATCCTGATCAATCTCTTGTACACTTTGTCTGCCTCTATGTGTTTAACAAAATTAGGCTGAGTACTAAACAAATGTTTGATTTCGTGCTCAATGAAAAATAAGTTCTCCAAGCCATTATAAAGAACTTTCCCAGTTGGTAAATCTTTAACAACTGAGGAACTGGCTGGGGTCTTGTCCTGTGCATTAAGTCTTTCTATGTAGTCTACCTAAGTCATAAGTTTATCATGAATTACCATTGGACTAGGCAGACCCTTCTCTCTCAAAGTGCCAAACTTGAACATGAAATCATCTATGTCATCTTGAATATTTTGACATTTTTTCTCTAAATTTAACATCAACTTTTTCTTTGTCAAAACTTTCTTTATCTCTATTATAGTAGTTGTTCTATCTGCAATCTCTAGCTCATCTAGCTGGTACCTATTTTTGCTATTCAAAAATTCGATCAAATGATTTGCTTCTTCAAGCTTATTGCCTAATTCTATTTTAATCTTCTGAATGGCCTCCATTGCCACTTTAACCAGTTCTGTTTGTTCAAAAATGACTTGAATGGAAGGCCAAATATCATTGATGGAATCAATGGTATTCATCCATAAAATGTCTCTAATATCTCTCAAAGGCTTTGCCAATGTTAAGTCCTTCTCTAATGTTTTGATTCTTTCAGCCATCCTTCTATTTTTTCTCTCTTCCTCAGTGTAATTAATCTGTGATAACTCATAATTTTTTTCCAAGCTAGTAACCATTTCTTTTAGTCTCTTTATTTCAGTTTCTTGGATTTTCATCTCTTCCATGGACTTTACTAAGTCCTCTGTTGGTCTTGTGGAGGTCCCTACTGCTTCTGATGTACCTACTATTGTTGTCACTGGTAGAGCTGTTGCTAGGGGAATATTGGGTGCCAAAGATGCTACAATAGTAGATGGCACTGCTGTAGATATTATGGGTATTACAGTCTAAGGAATGGTGGTTGACTCACCTTATTTGGACTGCAAGGCTTTTTCCAGTTCTTGCTTTGTTTCTTTCAGCTATTCATTCAACTTAAGGACCAAGTCCATAAGTTCTTCCTCCTTTTGTTTCTCAATTACTTCTGCAGTTTGTGGATGTATGAGGGGAGGGAGTTTGAGTTGCTTCATGAGTGCAGCTATTTCATCATTCCTTTTCTATATCAATCTTTCAACTACTTTAGCATCTTTGGGATCATGTCCCAACTCAATCACCAGATCTTCCAATGTTATTATCCTGGTATCCCTAGCCTAAGAAGAGGCTTCTTCCAATTGTAATTGTGCTGAAGTATTACTCAGAGAATTTTGCAACTGACATTCAATCATCGCTTTAATGGTTAATGTGGAATAGACCATCTCACCTATTTACTTATGGATATCAATCTAATCAATTGGGTGGATGTCTCTAGCAAGAACTTCAAACTCTGTTTTTAAATAATTAGCCATGTACTTTGGCTGTTGTACTGTTGGCTTCAAAAATCTCATTTGCATCTTTCCCTCTTTTATGTCAAAAGCTGACATCAACCTTGTTTGATTTGTAGGAGACATTTTTAGATATTGGGCATAGGTTTGAGCTTTGTGCTTCTCATTCCTGGCTTTAATCTCTTTGTACTTTTCTTTCAAATCTTGGCTATGCTCTAAAATTGTCCTTAGTGAAGATACTTCTATAATTTTCTGCCTGCTTGGTGCCTGTATTTGGGAGGTGGATGGTGTTTCCCCTGCTAATGTTGTCTCCACTGTGTCACTTCTATCTACTACTATTTCACTCTCTGTTTCATCATATTCCTGCTTGGATAGAGGATTCAACCTCTGCCTTTTTACATATACTTGGCTGACTGGCACTGAAGAGGGAGTAGCCTCACTTCCGCTTCTTTCTTGGATTCTTTCCTCATTAAGAGGAGTCTGCAATACTAGAGGGTTGCCCATGTTTATATCTGTCTGTGTCAACTCCTTAGAAATGCTCTGTGACCCTGAATCTTTTCCCTGTCTTGAAGTCTCTAGTTGTCCTGATGTTTGTGCACTATGCTCCTATGTTGGTCTCTATGAAGATTCTCTAGGCACCTGTACAAAGGAATCTAGATCAAGTCTTCTTTCCAAATCTTTCATAACATTTTCTACTTCAACTTGTGTACTATCTTGTTCTACAAGTGTTCCCTCCACCCATTTATTTTGATTTGCATACTGTTCTATCTCTGGAAGTCTATGATGGATGTAGGGGCACAACTTATTTTTCTGCTTTCTGTCACAAATGAAGCTATGAGGATCATAAGGCTAGATGAAACTCTTTTTCAAACTCAATCTCTCAAGGATTCCCTCTACCACTTTCCCTACTTTTCTATTGTTGCAAACAAATGGGCCTAGGTGATCCTTTATCCTTAGCTGAGCTTTCTTATTAGACTTCATAAAGTGGATTTCATCAGAATTTATCATTTGCCTATAGTATTCCAAGGAAAATAATTGCACGGGGAGGTATTTGGGTAGTTTAAAGAGAGGAAACTCACACCCATAAATTCTGATCTCGGTATAGTTCTGGTACAAGTACCAGTCCCCAACCTTGTACTGCTTGGATAACTGAAGAATTCTCTTAATATCAGCACTAATTATGGGAGGGGGACTTCCTATCAACATGGTAGTTACTATATGCATAAATTGATCAATAAAATCTCTATAAGAATGGGGAGAAGAAGCTGAGTAGTGAAAAATGGAAGTCTAGAAGATGACTGACCTAGGGTTCCCTCTGGTGTCAAGCTTTTGTACAGAGAAAGGGAATTTATCAGTTTGGTAGTAGAGGAAAAGATGATATAGGACTGAATAATTTTTGAATACTCTCTCATTCTCTAATCTCTTGAATTGGTCATGCATCTTATCAACAATGAATGCAGCATAGTCAACTTGGTTATAGGAGGTTGGCCAAGGGCGAAAATAGACATGTAGGCAAAGGTGATTTCATCTACATACTCATTGATGGTAAAACCCCAAATGCAAGAAAACATGGTGACAATAACCCTGTGTAGACCAGCAAAGGCACATGTCATGTAAGGAGGGGGGTCTTTTGATATGTATTTTTCTTCCGTGAAAGTCTAACAGACTTGAGAGATTTCTAAACTGGACAACTTTGAAGATTTTTCAAGTAAATCGGCAATGGACAGGGGAGTGAGGTCATGGCCAGGTTGTAATTGCAACATTTCATTTATAGACTTAGTTGTAATGGTGAAAAGGATTTGCTGGTCAGGGGACATTACAGCTCTCATATTGGGGTCGTAGTTTGCATGGCATTGGTGGACAATATCTAGGAAAACATGGACAATGGGGAATTGATATTTAGGTAGGTTTGGTTCCCACAGACCTATTTCATCAGCATTACTCAGATAATTGTCTCGATACTTGCAGTGTAGCTTGAGGGGGGTTTCATCAAAAGTAAGGTCCTTGATTTGAAAATCTTTATCATCCAAGGGAAGGTAGTCCAAATCCCTATGGGGAGTAGTGATTGGTGTGACATTTAGGGTGACAGGAGCTTCCATCCTTGGTTCTTATGTATTGAAGGAAGAAATTTGGGTGTTTCAATGATTTTTAGATAAAAGCGGTGTTTGGGGAAGCCTTGGAGTTGAGAAAAAGCTCAATTTGTACTGAATTACTTGAGTTTATAATAATTTGGTGGAGGCTTTAGTACAAAAATAGGGTTTCTGAGAAGGAAATGCGTAAACACCTGGTTATGTTTGAATAAAGGGACAAATGGTTGTGGTGAATGCTTCGCTAGGCATGCACAATAGTATGCAATGGTCTGGAATTCAGCGACTAATAGTGGTTGGCGGTTGGGAGTAGGTTGCTGGTCTAGACATACTCTATGCATGCATGGAAGGCAAAAGTTTCGTTTTCAGGAAAGAAAGGGAAATCAATGAGTATTTTTATTTTTATATGCAAAGTCAATAATGTTTGGTGGGTGAATGGAGAAACGACAGTTGGCATCAACTAACCGATGAACACATTGCCATTTAGTGGAGGCGGTAAGTGGGTGCTATTGCACTGCTTTTGGGAGGTTGGTGGTTTTGGCAAGGGGTTGCACAATGCCACAAATTGGATAGCACATAGCATCGGCGAAAATTCAAAACAGCTTGTGTTGGGTGGTTAACTTTTGACCAAAAGGTCTGCGCGATATGAGTGAGTGTCGTTGGATGAGGGAAGGTAGATCGGGCGGTAGTCGACAGCGAAAAGTGTTAGGGAGTTAATGGAGGGGCCCAATCATAATTAAAATGACTTTAATTATATCGAGGATGATTGTATTGGTAGAGAGGCTATTAATTAATCTAGGTGATTAATTAATCCCTTTAATTAACTTTATTATGGTTTATTTTCCAAACCATTCGAGAAGGGATATTTATTTATTTTGGGATTTTTATGAATAATACGGGAAAGGGTAATTTGTTTTGGGAGATAAATAAATAATAAGAATTAAAAGTTAATATCACCATGGAAAAAGAAAATGTGCTAAGTAAATGTTTCTGAAAATACATTTATCATCCAACATTATGACTAGGCTAAAATGTTTTTGGCAGGTTTTAAAAAATCCATTTATTTTTCCTAAGTAAAAGAGTGATTTTACCTCAGGAAAAGGATTTGAAGGGAATAAATGAATTATGAAGGGGGTGAATTTTAATGAAAGGGCTTTAGCACTTAGGCCTTACAAGTTATTGAGCTAAGGGTCCGGTCCCTCCAGAAGTCAGAGAAATGCTCTGAGCCCCTTTAACTTTCAGGTTGTTGGTGCCTTTAGTACTTATGAGAAATTAGTAAAATTTAGGGGAAAATGAGTGAGGAAGTTAATTAGTTTGACTTTTCTCTATGATTTAAATGTCTTCATTGTCATCCATATCTTAACTGCTTTTGATGATGAGAGTATATGACTTGATATCTGGATAATCATTCATCATACATAATTCTGCAATGATTCATCTACTTACCATACCTACTCATCTACCATTTTTTCTTCTTTTTTTTAGTGTGCACTTAAACTAGCAAACCCTTATCAAACTTTTCTTTTCTTTTACAATGGAAATCTATCTAAGTCTATCCTTATTACATCCAAGGGCTCAGATTAAACTATTGAACTCCTTTTATTCACTCTACCTATCTACTTATCTGCCAAGATTAAATAGTTTGGTCAGATTTTATTCTCTATCTCTAAGCATAAAATTAAAAACATGGAATAACCAAGATTAAACTATTTGGTTACCATGGATTGTGGCATAGGCAACAAGTTGTACACAATCATTATTGAACAAAAGTAAAATAGTAGTGGCATTTGGACTTGCACACTTTCATGGTCTCTTCTTTTTCCTTGGGGTTCATTTTTTCATTTTTTGACCTTTTCATTCCTTTTGTCCTTTTATTCTTCTTTTAGGACATACCCTCTTTACATTTTTTTATTCTTTTGATTTTTTGAATATGGAAAACATTTGTAACAGACAAAGGTATGTACATATTACAGAATTAAAACAAGTCAATCATGATATATGACACTTACTGGTATAGGAACATAAAAGTGGCTTCATTTGGGGATGGCTTTTCCTGGTGAAAAGTCAAAAACTATAGATCAATGGCCTTTGAAAGACTTTGATTGTGCTCTACAAATCTCCTTTTTCCTTTGCTTTATTTGTATGTATGACAATAATAATTCTAAATCTTAGAGCCTTCTCTTCAGGCTTCAACTTCACAACTTTGCTATCCAATCAACACTTGAATTTTAAGAAGGATATAGTATGTCCAATTGAAATTGGTTATCATTAGTAACTTGGATCGATATAGTGTTTTAACATTCAACCATTTACTTGTCCTCCTTCTACTTCTGCACCATCGAATTCTTTGAGAAAGTAAGCATTATTACCTCTATAAGCATATATAATGTATGGACCTTTCCATAGGAAATCAAACTTCCAATGATTCCCTTTGTCCTCTCTTCTTGAATCCGAGTTTAACATTTTGTCTCCCAGATAGAAGTCTTCTGCTTTGGTTCTTTTGTCAAAAATGTTCTTAAGTTTTTCCTACAACACTTAGGTTTTGTTGTATACTTCCTCCTTGCTTTGCTGTAAATGGATAGTCTGGTTAGTTCTCCTTTGTATTTCATTTGGTTCCACTTCAGTTTTTTGAAGTAATTTCATGACTGGAACTCCTAAAGATGAGGGGAAACTTGTCTCCATTCCATATACGAGCTCATGGGACTGGTTCCAATGGATTTCTTGGTTGTAAGCCTATCTGCCCACAAAGCATTGGTTAATTTCTTATTCCAAGTTTTCTTATTGTCTTCCAATAGCTTTTTGATAATATTCATTAGACTTTTATTGGAGGATTTTGCATGTCCATTCCCTTGAGGATAGTAAGTTGTGGAATGACCAAGTGTTATATGATACTTGTGACAGAAATCAATCATTTTCTTTGATTTGAAGGCTGCAACATTATCTGTGATGATTTTGTTGGGGCAACCAAATCTTGACAAAATATTAGTCTCTAGAAAACCTATTATTACAGTATCAGTGGCTTGTCTAGAGGGAATAGCTTCTATCCATTTGGTAAAGTAATTAGTTGTAGTGAGTATCCATTTATGCTGAGCAGAAAAGGACAGATGGATTTCTCCAATGAAGTCAAGACCCCATTGTTGAAAAGATTTTTCTGTGGAAATAGGTTTCAAAGGGAATGGTAAAATTTTTCTTTTGCTTTCGGAGATCTGACATTTATGGCAAGAAGTTACAAATTTTTTAACATCTGCAAAGAAGGTTGACCAGTAAAATCCATCTCTTAGTATTTTATCAGCAATTGACTTCTAGTAGAGATGTCCACCACAATCTCCTACATGAAATTCTTGGAGAACTTTGTCAGATTCTTCTTTTAATAAATAGTTCAACAAAATACCTTCATGATTTTTCCAAAACAAAGTATTATCCATAATGTATAATTTTGAAGCTTTCATTTTCAAAAACCTACTCTTAATTCTAGATAACCCTAGAGGAGCCTACAGGTTTTGTAGAACATATATAATATCAGCATAGCAAGGTGAATCTAAAAAGGACTGAATGATCTGTGGAGTCGCCATCTCTTGTTTGTTATCTAGTTTTGCAATAAGATTTATGTCTAGGGCTTGGCAATTTGTTTCTGCCATAAGTTTGGCCAACCCCTGACCTTTAATTAACTTGGTAGTTTTTATTTCTATATCATATTCTAAAATAGTAGCTATCCATTTTCCCCTCTTGCCATCAACTCCATCCTGTGTGAGGATGTCTTTGACTACAACATTGGGAACATAATCTATTACATGAGAATACAAAATATAGAATCTGAAATCCTTGATAGCTTTTACCAAATCAAAAGCTTGTTTCTCCATTATTTTATACTTTAATGAGGCATCTCCAAGAGCTTTACTGAAAAAGGCTATTGGTTTTTTACATCCTTGATCATCCTTTTGTAGTAAGAATGCAACTATTGTGTGCTCTGATGTAAAGGAAAAAGTAATGAAGTCTCTGTCAAATTTTGGGCTTGTAAGGACTGGTGTTCGAGTTAAGGCTAATTTTATTTCTTCGAATGATTTTTTAGCCTCTATTTTCCACTTAATAGATGAATATTTTTTCAACATGTTATTCAATAATATAATTAGTTCAGCTAAGTTAGAGATGAATCTTCTTAAAAAAATTATTTTTCCTAAAAATGCGTGAAGTTCTTTAATGTTTCTAAGGTGCGGTATTTGCAAGATAGCTTCAATCCTAGTTAGGTCAATTTGGATTCCATATTTAGAGATAATGTGACCTAACAATTTTTCTTCTTCCAACCCAAATAAATATTTCTTTGGATTCAGAGAGATGCCATATTTTATGCATTTAAGAAAAACTTTCCTAAGATGATCCAGGTGTTGTTGATCTGACTTAGAAAAAACTGTGATATCATCAAAGTATATAACTAGGAAATCATGGATTTCTTCTGCAAAGGAAATATCCATTGCCCTTTGAAAGGTGGCTCCTGCATTTTTCAATCCAAAATGCATTTTAACATACATGAAGGTGCCCCATGGTGTTGTGAATGCAGATTTTGCTTGGTCATCAAGATGGAATAAAATTTGATTGTAGCGCGAGAATCCATCTAAAAGTGAAATCCTTGTGGAACCCACTACCCTTTGCAGTATGTGATCCATTTTAGGTAAGGGATAACTTCCTTTGAGTGAGAATTTGTTCACATTTCTAAGGCCAACACACAGTCTGATTTCTCTTGTTTTCTTTCTTGTAGGGACAACATTAGATACCCAATCCGAAAACCTAATAGGGGCAATGATTCCTATTTCATACATTCGTTTGATTTCCTTTTCAATGGAAGGTAATAAAACAAGGTTAATTCTTCTTAACTTTTGCCTAAAAGGTTTATGATCTTTCTTTAAAGGGATAGTGTGTTGTATAATACTAGTATCATAGGATTTTAAGTCTTCGTAACTCCAGGCAAAAACATCCTGGAATTCTTTCATAAGTTCTATATACTTAAGCTTTTCATCAGGAGGTAATGTTTTAGATAATTTTATCAACCTAGGATTGTCTTGAGTCCCTATGTTGAATTCTTCAATGTCTACTTTCAAAGACTCTGTTAGCCTCCTGCTCATAGCAGGTATTCACCTTTCGTGATCGACATATATATAGGCCAAATATGTCATGCTTTGCTTACAGCAATGTTCCATATTTGAATCCTCTGACAGGGAAACATTTTATTGATATATGCATGGTATTGATATATGCATGGTTCATTTTACTCTGGTTGAGAATGGCATCTGGCTGAAGACTAAGAGAAGTATCAAGTTCAGAATCCTTTTCATGATGCATTGAAATGAAGGTTCAACTCTGTGGTTGCTGTGAATTTCTGACTTGCTCAGAGGATGTATTCTAACTGAGGCAGATTCGCTGAGGCATCATTAGTTGGGCTTAAGACATTGGCACAATTTAATGAGGCTTACTGTGTGCACTTCAGAAGCTACAAACAAGACCTTGACGACAAGTCTGAGGCAGACCTAAGGGCTTATACAAATATTGAAAACTTATTTTCTCTGGACAGACTTCAGATCATTGTTTAAAAAGTTGTTTTTGAAGGCAAAGACTTGAGGTGAGGGTATTGTTCATTGGTTACACTGTTTCGTGTTGAAATTGCTGGCACATTTGACACCTGTTATTGCATCTTTGTTTCTGAAGGCATATCTGTGCTTAATGTCTGATATTGTAACTTCTGCGGTGTCTCTTAGCCCTTATTCGAGCCCCTCTTCGAGACAACAACCATTGATGAATATGAGAATTGTCTAGGTCATTTGGTATGATCAGGCCATTGCTATCTTTAACCAGATACTTAGAGATAATCCAAGCTCCTCTGAGGTACTCATTGGAAGAGGAACTGCATATGCATTTGAAAGAAAGCTTGATGTTGCAATTGCAGATTTTTCCAAGGCAATTCTATCAAATCCCACAACTGGAGAAGCATGGAAGCGGCGTGGACAGGCAAGGGCAGCTTTAGGAGAAAGTCTAGAGGCTGTCAAAGACTTAACTAAAGCTCTTGAATTTGACCCCAATTCATCAGACATCCTACAGGAAAGGGGTATGGTATTTTTCAAATCCAAGGATTATATAGATGCTGTGGCAGACCTGGATACATGTGTACGGTTGGATAAGGATAATAAGTCTGTGTACAGTTACATGGGATTAGCACTAGTATCTGTTGGGGAATACAAGAGAGCTTTTGAGGCACATGGAAAAGCATTGCAGCTTGATCCAAATTTCAAGGAGGGATGGTGTCATATGGCACAGTCATACCAAGAGCTAGCAAAATCTGAGAAGGCTGTGGAATGCTTACAAAAAGCTTTGTCCATTGATAGGAGGTTTGTAAATGCATATCGTTTGCTTGGTTTGCTTAAACATGGATTGGGGGACCATAAGGGTGCTATTAGAGAGCTTTCTGCTGGCTTGGAGTTTGATAAATTAAATTTAGAGTGCTTGTACTTGAGAGCATCATCTCACCATGCAATTGGAGAATATGCTAATGCGATGAAAGACTATGATGCTGTTGTTAATATGGATATTGACTCACAAGAAAAGTTTGTACTTCAGTGCTTGGCCTTTTACCAGCGGGAACTTGCTCTATATTCTGCCTCGAGGGCTAATGTAAATTTCAAATGGTTTGATCTTGATGATGATATCCATCCAATGTTCAAAGAGACTTGGGGCATGATACAAGACTACGAATTTTCTCAGGCTCAACAAATCCTTCTCTTGCACAGGAAATTGCATGTTACTTGGGCCAAGATCTTGGTAAAATTAGAATTAAAAGGTTTGCTGATGGTGAGATATATGTTCAACTCCAGAAAGTGATCATGTCTTTCAATCAAAATGTGCTACACGGGCAAGCCGTGACAAGGCATTCCAGTTATTGATTTGTTTAGTGACTCATTGTATAGAAAGCCTCCGTGAGCTTGTTGAATTGCTTGTCAAAATACACTTTACAGATGACCTGAAGCGTTTTGACTTTGACTACGAGACAATGCAAAGACTGAAGTTGAAGGACCGATTTGAGTTTCCGATCCACCTTTTTCAGAGCGGAAGCCGGGAAGGGTTTCGCGGGTTTTCTGTTTCTATCTTTCAAATCCCTGGTGTCACCGGACAGCTCTGAAGGACGCGCCTTTAAGCTTTTTAAAGAAAATTTCCTGTAACTTTGCAGAATAGAAGCCGGAAGCTTGAGCTCGAATTATTATTGCTCAGCACGCATCCATCAGAAATGAGTACAGCAGCCGTGAGGGATCTCCAGCACCAACTGGAGAACCAGGCCAATGCCCTTAACAAGATTCGGAAAGACATCGCAAAGAATCATCAAGTGAGGAAGCAGTATACAATCCAGCATGGCGAGAACGAGATGGTTCAGAAGGAACTGGAATTACTGAGCAAGGATGCGAATGTGTACAAGCTCATTGGGCCCGTGTTAGTAAAGCAGGATCTCGCATAAGCGAATGCCAATGTCGCCAAGAGAATCGAGTACATAACGGCGGAGCTGAGACGCATGGATGGAACACTTAAGACATTGGAGGAACAACAAAATGCTAAAAAGAGGAGGATATGAAACCATTTACTGTAGAAGGTCTTGCTTTACAAGAGAATGAAAATTTGGAAATTACTGATTCCAGAAATTCGGATAATGGCTCTATAGAAGCTAGCAGTGAGCATACAACTGTTAGTAAAAGCAACCGAAGGGAAGAGACGTTGAGGATGAGGACCAGTCTGTATTTAATGATGATTTTACTGTTCCTCTTTTCCGGATAAAGGTTAATGCCATCCAAATGCAAGAGGATCAGTGGTGCGAGATGAATGACAAGCAGAAGCCTTGATTCTAAATTTTTCTGCGGGCAACTACTTTCTTCCTTCATTTTTAAGTTCTATGACAAAGCTTAAAGTCCGCATGTCAGAGAAAGTTCGTTTTTTTTAATTCAGGCAAGCCCTTCTGATCCGGAGAAGTTTCCATTTGTCGGGCTTGGAAATAAAATTGACGCGGATGGTGGGAACAACAGAGTGGTCTCTGAGAAAAAGGCCAGGGCATGGTGTGCTTCTAAAGGCAACATTCGCTACTTAAAAACTTCTGCAAAAGAAGGCTTTAATGTTGAAGCAACTTTCCAATGTATAAGCCACGGAACAGGGGAGCGATCTATTGACCAGAGACTAGAGAGCAGGTTGAGGAGGGCGTAAGTTAAATCAGCCTAGATCTCTTCGACTCCATCTTCATTCAACATAAGCACAGGATCAGCAATCTTTACTTTCTTATAAATGGTGAATAGGAAACATGTAATGCATAATGCTCTGCACCTAGTTAACGAAACGCACAGTAAGTTGAAGACTGAAGGGACAGCCACTGCCTCAATCCAAAAAGACAAAAAATCATTTATGGAACCGCGTAAAGGATTCCTGGACAGTTATTACCCAGTTATGACCAAATAGCCAGCGCATCACAAGAAATTACCCATAAACTCAATTCTGATGCTGCTGCCTCCAGCGTAGCTTAAATAGATATTTTTTGCATTTACTTCAGCAGAGATTAGGGTAGAAGCTGTGACTCCATCAGATCGATCTGAGATCTGCTTGTAATAGATTTTTGCCTATTTAAACAACGCTGTTCGTTGTTCAAAGGGTGAGATTTTTTGATCGTTAACCTCATTTGAGGTTTGCTGTGTACGCTCCAAGAAATTCAATGAACAGAGCTTGCTGGAACTTATGTGTTTGAACTGTCTGTTGTGGACTTGATGGCTGAAGAGCTAATTACAGGATTCCCGTGCTTTCTTCATGGCTCAATAAGTCTTTCTTGCCTCTGTTTTCAGTTTTAATGTGTTTATATCACCTTTGTATCATGATCTAAATAACAGAAAAGAAGACTAGCTCAGAATTAGCTTAACAGCACTCTGTGCTCAATTCCTGTTATTTCTCTATGTTTATCTTCTAAACTAGCCTATAATATGAATTCCTCTTAGGCTCATATTTGCACTAGTTTCCTCCGTAAATGAATATTGTTGTAGGAATTTCTTAATTGCTCCTATAGGATATTCATTCACGTTCCCTCTGTTAGCACGAATGAAAATTACTTAGCTGTCTTTCATTCCCTGACCTCCATTCGTCTCATTTCAAGCTTCAATATTGGTCCATGTGTAGCTATCCTGCTCTGTATTCCTCTTTCGTCAAAGAAAACACATCCTTCAGTCCACATCCTTGACTCCATGCCCAATGTTCTAAACCTCTTGCGCTTTGCATGCCAAATACTGCCTGAATTGATCATTCATCCCACCAAACTTAAACAAAAAACCATGTGCTTCATATCTAGCCTGAAATCATTTCCTAAACAAAGCTAAATCCCGAAGAGAGAGCCCTCTCTGACTGCTGGTAGGCTAGGACCGGCAGTCCAAAGCTTGGTCTGTGGTTACCTCGGCCGTATCCCTGAAGGAGCCAAGGGACAACCTGAGTGTTAACAGACTCCATCTTAGGCTTCTTAAGAATATCATTGGAGTCAAATAAGTCCTCCAAAGGAGTTAATCCTTTGGGCAATTGGTTATCTTTGAGATTTATGACTTTTGTTTCATCATCAATTATTTCATTAATATCTATTTGCTTTAAGTCCTGAATATCTATTTTCATGAATTTAGTAGGGTGAAGCATGCTTATTGAGTTTTCTTCCCATTTGTTAATATCTAACTCATTAGCATGATTAAAATTTGGAAACTATGTCTACATCTATATTAATGCTAGAAAACTCTTCATCTAATGTTAGAAAGTGATTAATCTGCTTATATTTTTTAAAAACTTGCCAATTCTTAAGATTATTAGGTATAGCTGGCCTATGCCTTACCTCAACAGTGTATTGTGATTGGCCTAAAAAGGAAATTTGCAAGTGCTGGCAAACATGGCCAGACTATGAGCTTGCATGTTGTGTTTTATGGGGATCACAACAAGCTTGGTTTCTAAAAAGGTGTTAAGAATCTCTACGACTATGCCTCTATAACAAGTTAATCTAGGATCTCTAGTTAAGTAAACTCCATTAATTTGTTTCACTATTAGTTCTGAATCTCCCATGATAGATACTCGAATGGCTCCTAATCCTTTAACCAACTTAAGACCTAACAAAAGTGCTCCATACTCTGCCATGTTGTTGGTGCATTTGAAATTTAACCTATAGGCATGGCCTTCTACATGATCATTTTCTAAATTATAGATCCATACTCATGCTCCTACACCTATTTTATTTACTGATCCATCAAATTCCATATGCCACAAGATTTCATGTTCATAATTGGTGTCTGGAGTGATATTTTCTTTCTTGACTAAGGCATCTGGATTTTCTTTGTCATATGATATCTCATGAATTTGTAAATTTGACTTTTCTTTTACAATTTCTTTTGGTTCTACTGCTATATCATTTGGAATATCTGTTGGATTGGTTTCTACATTATAGAGAACAAAGGAATCCATATCATAATGCACTAAGTAAATAGGAAAGTTTTGAGGCTTCTCCTGACTAATCACTACATATTTCATTAAAGTTTCCCTATATAGCTTCCTTGGTTGTCCAAAAATAGATATGGTGGCATAGGACATGTCTAATTGTAGAGACCCTTGAAGTTTGGCACCCCAAGATCTGGACAACAGCATGCCATACTTGGGTGGAATGTCTGCCACAACTATGTCCATGAGTATAGTTTTGGAAGGGTGGTATCCCTCCTTCCATTGGTTTTCCATTCACTTCAGGGCCAAAAATCAACTTGGGATGGTCATCAAAGAGATTTACAGAATCTTCATTTTCAATGACATTTAACAATTTTCTTACTGAGACATATAAGCATCATGTTTTAACAGTTCTGTCAAAGGAACTGAAATTTGAAGCTTGGCTACCTCTGCTCCAAGATTAAAGGGCATGATTACTTTGTCTGTTTGAACATTTGGATTTATAGCAACAATGTTTTCTATGTTTTCCTCTCTTTCAGGATTTGGGACATTCTTTGTTGATTTTTCTAACATGATCTTTGGAGACTCTTCCACTGTTTCCTTGGAGGGAAGTGAAGTGGAAGGTTGTTCATTGTTGGGCTGATTATCAGATATGTCTTCAATGGTGGGACTGGGAGGATTTTGATTTGATCTGGAAAGGATCTAGAGAGTTTTTGTCACTGGAACCACTTTACCATTTTTACGCTGATTAGGACCTATTTTCTGGTTTGTTCTGGGTTATGAGTGTCTTTTCTGCTTCTTAAATTATACTTTTTGTGCACTTTGAAAATAGTAGAGTCATACCCTTCTTAAAATCAAAGGATTCACCAGTCTGGGTTTGAAATTGTTGAAGCATGTATGATTCTTGGTCATCCTAAGTTAAGAAAACAACTTCCTCATCATCTAGACCCATCAAATTTATCTGAGTGTCTTGTTTAGGGTCTTTAGAGTGTGAGGCCTCTACATAGTTTTCTTGGAAAGGTGATCTGATATTTTGGTCAGGAATATTCTTTCCAGAAGTTTGGTTCTGACTTTTCCTAAAGTTATGATTTCTTGTTGGATTAGCTTGCTGGCTATCCCATTGAGGTTTCCTTTCAATAATTTCCATCCTATCCATTAACCTTTCCATTCCTTTAGCTAAAGTGTCAATATTTTTTTCAAAGGGTGTAGTTTCTTCTTTCACTGGTGTTCTTCTTTCATTCCTATCTCTAGCTCTTTTGGAAAGTAGATTAGCTTCTACACTTACTGCAACACTTTGCATTTCTTCCAGAGTGGGGGGATTTCTTTCTCTCAGCTAAAAGGCCATATCTAAATCAAATCCATTCGGAAATTTTATCAACGCTAGGCTGGGTGGGGGTCTAAGGTCAAGCAGAATGGCATTGTATACATTATTAAATCTGGTGCAATAGTTCTGAATAGTTTCATGAGGCCCCCTTCTAAGGTTCTCATATTCAGATAAAATCTAAAGGAAGTTCTTCTTTTTCTCCCACCTATTCAAGAATTGTTGATAAAGGACTCTTAGAATATCTATGCTCTGGGGGGTTAAAGATCTAAACCAAGTTCTAACTTCCTTAGCCAAAATCTAGAAAAAAATTCTCATTTGAACATCAGCTACGTCAATCTCATATATTTCAAAGTAATTTGTCATCCTTTTGGTGTGTTGGGTTGCTGTATAGGTTCTAGTACCATCAAAAGTAGTGATTTTACTTTGATAATCTTGAGGCAAACCACCTATAACAGTAGGCATGATGAGGGGGGCATATCTATTGGCCATGATTCTAGGTTGGGTATTAGTGTGAATGGGAGTTGGGGTAACAAGAGGTGTTTGGCTTGTGGAGGAGGAATTAGAAGTAGTGGTGGGTTGTTGGGTGATGATTGGCTATAGAGGAACTGAAGGGATGAATGGAGGAGTGGAATGGATTTCAAAAAAGTGAGGGAATAATGATGAACTAGCAGAAAAAGAAGTGGTTTCATAAGGTTCAGGTGTTCTTTCAGTGGTAAGGGATGACTGGGAAGAGTTCTATAGATATTAATCAATTGACAAATTAGCTCGTTGGGTTTCAAGTTCTCTAATGAATTCTAGATCTTGGACTAGGTCCAATAGTTCACTGTCCAATGTGGTTCTAAACAAAGAAAGTTCAAAATGTTCATCAAAAGGGAGGCCTTCTAAGAACAACCACTCAACAGGGTAGGAATGTGATCTGAGAAAAGGTATAGGGCTAACAAAACTCTCTTGTCTTTTGATGATTCTGGGAATCAAGTTGGGATTTTCAAACATAGGGGGTGGATTAGGATCAGGATTAGTCCTAGTGTAATGAATCCTTTCTGAAGCCAGATTTCAAATTTTTATATGCTTTCTTATATAAACGTTTTAAAATAACTTCTAAAATCCTTTAAGATGCTTTAAATCAAACTTTTGCGTTTCTTAAAGGTTTATTTTAATTGAGCACGTGTATCCACAGGATGGTCGCAACTATGTTATCATTCAGATTTTCCTTAGAAGTTATTGGAAGAAGGAAAGGATCCGAGGTAACCACAAACCAACTTTTAAACTCAGGTGCTATCCTACCTAAGTCCAGAGAGGGCTCTCTCTTTATGATTTAGCTATGTTTGAAAAGATTTTAGGCTAGTGTTAATGTTCAATGAGATTGTTTTGTTTCAGAGTGGTGGAGTTTTGAAACAAATGGGCAAACTAGGCTTTTAGGGCATTGGGCTATGAAGTCAATTAGGGATAATTCAATGGATTAAGTCAAATTTCTGAGGTATGAGTTCAACAGGTAGGATAACAGAGTAAAAATAAACTTTGGGCTTGAATGGATGATAGTTCTGCTCAAAACTAGAGAGCAATCGAGAATCCTCAAGTTAGGATTAGAAAGAGGAAGGGAGGACAGGTCAACTAGCATAAGGAAATTAAGAATCCTATACCAGGGACCTATTAGAGAAAAAGTATAGGGATAGAGGAGCAGTTAAGAATTCCTTTATCGAGATAGTTTGAAAGAAAACATAGAAATGGTAAACCGTTGATAGCAGAGAGCAATATAGCTAATTCTGATACACTTTGACTTTTTAACCATTTTAGATTTAAGATGCATGAAACATTGAAAGATATAGAGAACACATAAAATCACAAGGATAGAATACTTATTTGTAATTATACTGCACGGGAATCTAATGAAATGTCCTCAACTTTCATTCCTTTTCCAGCAATAATCCAAGTCTTTAGTACAAAAGCTTTCTCAACTTGACAGCATAGATTTACAGAGATATTGTAGAATCCACTCTCAATACTTCGAATGGAGAAGTATTTATACAAAAATTACATCAAAACTATCTCATAACCATATGAAATTTATTATAGGAAATACAAAATATATTTTACAAAAAGATAGAGATAGATGGAAAACAAATTGCTATTGTCCCTTTATTTGTGAATGAGATGGAGGTTGAAACTTGAATTTGCCTCTTGCTGTTGCTTTAGTAATCATGTGCTGGATCTTTCACTCTTCCCTTTACCTACTGATACTCTTTATCTATACTGATACTCTTTAACCTGTGCATTTTACCAAATGTTACCTTTATTACCAGTTTTTATCTTTGCAACATTTTCCACCTCACAGATTTACTATAGCAAATTTATAGAAAATCTGTCAAATTGGCCCACCATTCATCATCTGGCAGTTTTATCCTGATCAATCTCCTATACACTATATATACCTCTGTGTGTTTAGCAAAATTATGCTGAGTACTGAACAAATGTTTGATTTCATGCTCAATGAAAAATAAGTTCTCCAAGCCATTATAAAGAACTTTCCTAGTTGGTAAAGCTTTAATAGCTGAGGAACTGGCTAGGGTCTTGGCCTGTTCATTCAATCTTTCTATGTAGTCTACATTTTCCACCTCACAGATTTACTATAGCAAATTTATAGAAAATCTGTCAAATTGGCCCACCATTCATCATCTGGCAGTTTTATCCTGATCAATCTCCTGTACACTATGTATACCTCTGTGTGTTTAGCAAAATTATGCTGAGTACTGAACAAATGTTTGATTTCATGCTCAATGAAAAATAAGTTCTCCAAGCCATTATAAAGAACTTTCCTAGTTGGTAAAGCTTTAATAGCTGAGGAACTGGCTAGGGTCTTGGCCTGTTCATTCAATCTTTCTATGTAGTCTACCTGAGTCATAAGTTTATCATGAATTACCATTGGACTAGGCAGACCCTTTTCTCTCAAAGTGCCAAACTTAAACATGAAATCATCTATGTTAGCGTGAATATTCTGAATTTTTTTCTCTAAATTTAACATCAACTTTTTCTTTGTCAAAACTTTCTTTATCTCTATTATAGTAGTCATTCTATCTACAATATCTAGCTCATCTAGCTGGTACCTATTTCTTCTATTCAAAAAGTCGATCAAATGATTTGCTTCTTCAGGCTTATTGCCTAATTCTGTTTTAATCTTCTAAATGGCCTCCATTGCCACTTTAACCAGTTCTGTTTGTTCAAAAATGACATGAATTGAAGGCCAAATATCATTGATGGAATCAATGGTATTGGTCCATAAAATGTCTCTAATATCTCTCAAAGGCTTTTCCAATGTTAAGACATTCTCTAATTTTTTGATTCTTTTGGCGATCCTTCTATTTTTTCTCTCTTCCTCGGTGTAATTAATCTGTGATAACTCATAATTGTTTTCCAAGCTAGTAACCATTTCTTTTAGTTTCTTTATTTCAGTTGCTTGGATTTTCATCTCTTCCATGGACTTTACTAAGTCCTTTGTTAGCCCTGTGGAGGTTCCTATTAGTTCTAATGTACCTGTTGTTGTTTTCACTGGTAGAGCTTTTGCTAGGGGAATATTGGGTGCCAAAGATGTTACAATAGTAGATGGCACTGTTGTAGATATTATGGATATTACAGTCTGAGGAATGGTGGTTGACTCACCTTGTTTGGACTGAAAGGCCTTTTCCAGTTCTTGCTCTATTTCTTTCAGTTGTTCATTCAACTTAAGGACCAAGTCCATAAGTTCTTGCTCCTTTTGTTTCTCAATTACTTTTGTAGTTTGTGGATGTGTGAGGGGAGGGAGTTTGAGTTGCTTCCTGAGTGCAGCTATGTCATGATTCTTTTTCTTTATCAATATTTCAGTTGCTTTTACATCTTTGGGATCATGTCCCCACTCAATCACTAGATCTACCAATGTTTTTATCCTGGTGTCCTTAGCCTGAGAAGAGGCTTTTTCCAACTGTAACTATGTTGTAGTATTACTTAGAGAATTCTGCAACTGATATGCAGTCATGGCTTTATTGGTCAATGTGGAATAGACCATATCACCCCTTTTCTTATGGAGTTCAATTTGATCAATTGGGTGGATGTCTCTAGCAAGAACTTCAAAGTCTTTTTTTAAATAATCAGCCATGGACTTTGGCTACTAGTCCCACTAAGATGGGTAGCTATCTTAGAAACAAACAAACTAAAGTTACTTTCGTTTTCCTTTATGAGAAGTAGATAGGAGAGAAGCAGAGAGTACCAACCTCAGTCTTTCACTTGGATCCTTGCTTGTTTCCTCTCCCATCTGATCTATCTTTGCTGCTCCTTCCTTGCTTACCCCGCTTCGAAGAGCACCTGTAAAGTCAAAGCAGCATGATACCATCAAAGCACAGAGATCTACGATCATAAACAATATAGGACCATATATATATTGACCACACAAATGCATATATCAACTCAAACATACAAGAATGTGGAGGAAAACTTGAATAGCTTTATTGATAGAAAGAGTAGAAGAGAGGATTACAACACATTGATCTGACCCAATGTCATCCTCCCAGCATGAAAGCCCTTATTCACTTCATGAAAAGCTTATATCACCCAACACTATGATGTTCCACCAAGAAACTAACAACACTTCCTTACAAGATACAAAATTCCAGCCTCTGGATCTCTGGGATGAGGGATCCATATATAGATGTTTGCAAGCGCGTGAGTTAGCTTCTAGGATTTTGATTAGTGTCCTCTCTCTAATTGTTCTTGGTTCCACTTGGAGATTCATGATCTCTTACTCATCCCTGGGTGAATTCAGAGAGGCAAGTGTCACAGGAGAAATTTCTGGAAGATTCCATGATCATCCACCTTGCAAACTGTCTCTGCCATTTGTCTACTGTCGTCCATCGCACCCTACAGAAGGTCTTTTCAGAATGCATCACACTTTTTGCATGTGGCAGGTGAGATGCATCGCACCCTTAGCACTGAACAGCCTGTATGGTCTATTTTTGACCAATTTTGAGCCGTTTTCCATGGAGAACTTATGGGAGATGATGTAATCAGCTGACCTTGTTCCTTTAGGGTGTGAAACAACACTTTTAGGGACTCAGAAGCCCTTGGTTTATGGACATATATGATTAGGGTTGCAGTGCCCAAATATGTCTATAACAGTTTCCCCCTAAAGCATGAGGTTGTAAATCTTTTGATGTCAGGTGAAATGCTTTATCATGAGGATCCGAGGTTTTTCAAACTGGAAGGCGACCTGTAATAAGATACAATACAATACATTATCTTCATAAATTTTCATGTACATAGGAAAGAAAACCGTCTGCATGGCAGACTGATGATTCTGATAGAGCCATCATCCTTTGATTTGCATGATCATCTGTGTAGCAATGATGTACATTTGATGCCTTTATTTTCCTGAATATATTGCAGCCCAGATGGATGAAACTAGATCCGGGGTCTTCAAACTCATTCAATCTTTGCCCGAAGTACAAGTCGATCCATGTGAAAAGATGTTCTGGAGTCGAACATGGGAAGACAGCGCCTGATTACCAGCCAATGATGTAAGCTATTAACAGGCGCAAGAGGAATCACCAATAATGATGATGACCCTCAAGGTACGACAGTACAATTAACGTGATGTGAAAATGGGACTTGGCATCGAACACGACACAAAATCTTTCAGTCAAAAGGCCATTGATGTAAACTTGTCGTCGAAGGTGAGAAACTTGTCATTGAGGCATGCAAGCTTCAAAGTATTGAAAGGGTTGTTCCTATGTCAACTTCTTGGATAATGAGCTGATGTCGACAAGAAATGACTTGTCGTAGGAGGGCATTAATGAATCCCACATCTATGACATGAAACGGAGAAAATGATTTTGTTGAGGTGAAAACGATCTAATGATACAGGGTTCAGGGTGGTGGTCATGAAAGAATGAAGGGTGAAGGTATTGCAGCGGATGAGACACAAGTTGGGTTGGTGAATTCTCTAAGCAACTTCGCTGGAACATGTCAGTGACACTAAAATGGATTGGTAGAGTTAATCCCAAAAATGGATGGTATGGTGGACCAATGGTAATATAACCGGTGAACGGAATAACCCAACCCGACTCAATCATGGTGATGGAGTGAAAGTGTCATGTTCAAGAGCGACTTGCTACCAATAAAGTTTCTTCAAGTTTTCTTCCCAATTTATCCATGGTCATTGCTGACCAGTACTTCTTTATTTTTGTCAAGCTTGAGGAGGATAACATATGCTTGTTCTATAATTTTCCCTTCGGGCAAACCTGTCGTTATGTTTTAATGAGCCTAGCGACAGTGAAATGCATTCTTGTCTGCATGGACAAGTTTGTCGCTATTGGTTTTAACGAGTTTAATGACAAAGATAACTCGGTCCTTTTACAATTTTAGAGAGTCTAAAAAGGGATGGAAAGGAAACTCCAGTAATCCTTTTTCATCATATAATCCCTTAAGTCTGCAAAAGTATAAAATAATACAAAAGGGATGAATTTTCGATAGTTTTATCGAGCCGAACAAGACAAGCGCTCGATCTTTTTGTGTAATGATCCCTCAGGTCCAGAAAGATTAAAATCTAGAGGAGGGATAGCACTTCCGATAATTTTAACGAGCTCGAGAGGCGAATTTCTTAGCAATATTTTCATATTTTACGAGTCAGATGAAAAGAGCTTAAAGGAGACCCGTTTTTTGAGGAACGAGTGATATTCTCAGGTAGCAGTTGGTTCCAGGTAAGGTTTGGAACTTTCCAATCAGGGTAGTGTCAAGAGGATGGCTAACAAAATCACTCGTCGCAATTGTTCCTCAAAAGGGTAAACAATCAAATGGAGGTGTATGATCGGCTAAAACAGAGTAGAGGTGATGGTAAGAACATGAACAAGGCTCAAAAGCTGATCAAGTAGTTTTTAGAAGTAGATCAAGTAGTTTTCTTAGTGTATTGCATTATCAAGTGATATACATTGAGAATTTCTACATGGTATCAGAGCAAAGGTGATCAAAGCGAGAACAGTATACAAAGAAGTGAGAAGTTTGAAGTTCCTGATTATAGAAATCCAATTCTTATCACATCTCAAATTTCACCAATGGTGTGCAATGGTTTGAGACTTGAGTATGCCCTGGATGGCAACTTGAATTATATAGCCTGGAAAGATCGCATGGAAGTAGTATTAGAGGACAATGGTTTGAAGGACTTCATTGATCAAGAAGTCCCCAAGCCAACAACAGATAATGCCCAAGAATTGGCGTTGGAAGAAATGTGTGGCTAGAGCGAGGAGGATTCTTCTAAAGGGAGTTCAAGACCACATTGTCTTGAGTCTCCATGGGAAGGATACATCATTTTCAATGTGTAAAACATTGAAGGATCTATATCAGAACAACAGCGATCAGAGGAAGCTGGCACTGAATGACAAGCTTTAGAAAATCAAGTATGAAAAGGGCGACACCATCTCTACATATTTGAACAAGCTCACCACCTGCAGGGATGAGCTTGGAAGTGTAGGAATCACGACAGTCGATGATGACAAGGTGAGTCTTGCTCTCCTCAGTCTTCCTACGAGCTAGCATAGATACCAAAACTCAGTAAATGGAAGAAAGAAATTGCTAGATTGGGAACGACTGTGGTCAGATCTGATGCAGGACGAGATACGGAGAAGCACCACAGATGGTTCTTCATCAAAGCATGATGATGAAGAAAATCTAGCCTTAGCGAGTAAGGTGAGGAAAGGGAAAGGGAAGGCTTCCCATTCCAAATTGAGTTCTTCCCATGGTGGGAAGAATATTCACAAATCGAAAGTGAAATGCTTTAATTATCATGAGGTGGGCCATTATGATATGTATTGTCCACAGAAGAAATCCAAGAAGGTATCCTCGAAAGAATCAGATGGTGAGGCACTGGCCTCACAGTTCGAATTGGATTTCACCCTCATCGCATGCATGGTTTCATCTATGGTGGGTTGTGTTTGGTACCTAGACAGTAGAGAATAGTCCACATGACTAACGACAAGAGTTTATTTAGTACCTTGGAGGAGAAGGACCTCCAAATGCGCATAGAGATGGGCGATGATGGAACGTACCGTGTTTCAGATGAAGGCATGGTTGTGTTTTAGAGGGATCATGGAGCTCCTCTCACCCTGGCTGATGTAAAATATGTTCCTTGACTAAAGAAGAACATGGTATCCGTCACTATGCTGGAAAACAAAGGCTATGATGTAGTCTTTAGTAAAGGAAAGGTATTCCTAAGACACATCGACACTGGACATACCAAGAGGATTGGGATTCGAGTAAAGAATCTTGACAAGCTAGAGTTAGATGACTGTATTGCATTGAGTTCCAAAGCAGAGTTGGTGC
This sequence comes from Pinus taeda, assembly GCA_000404065.3. Classification (NCBI taxonomy): domain Eukaryota; kingdom Viridiplantae; phylum Streptophyta; class Pinopsida; order Pinales; family Pinaceae; genus Pinus; species Pinus taeda. The sequence continues at coordinate 19,872 of APFE030601008.1, read as the reverse complement.
AAAGCCAAGATATTGGTGAGCTATGGCATAGAAGATTGGGCCACTTGCACCAAGGGGCCTTGAAGATCATGCAACAGATTTCTACCGGACTTCCTAAGGGTAAACTGGAGCAAGTGGATACATGCAAAGGTTGTACCTTGGGTAAGTATGCAAAATCTTCCTTTCAGGATCAAGACAGTCGAGCTGGAGCAAAACTGGAGTGAGTTCATATAGATGTGTGTGGACCATTCTCGATAGCCTCCACCACTAACAAAGGTACCATGTTATTTTCATTCATGATTTTTCTCATAGATGTTGGACATACTTCATGCAGAAGAAGGCTGAAACCTTCTCAAGATTTTGTGAGTTCAAAGCCTTGGTTGAGAAAGAATCAGGAAACAAAATAAGGGCCTTGTGAAGCAATAATGGTGGAGAGTATGTCTCTCAACAGTTTAAGAACTTCTATGCAGCAGAAGGAATTAAACAGGAGTTGATAGCACCCCATAACCCACAGCAGAATGGGGTAGCTGAAAGGAAGAAGAAAATGATTGTCGGAGTAGCTCGGGTGATGCTGCATGACCTGTTGAAATTGTAATTTCAACCACGCGACAGTTGAACCGTGCAGCATTTAATTCTCCCAAAACAGCTCTCGAAAACCATCAAAGTGCATCGGACCACTTTTGCTGTGAAGGTGGTTTTCGTACAAGCGTGCATGATGCAATAATATTTTTCCATGCGTCAAATGTACTTTCAGCGAAACCACTTTCTATCGAGACGTAACGTTCGGTAGCAAAGGGCCTTCCGATATTCATTTTAACCGTTCGATTCCATGAGAGAAAATCAATGGTTGTCGGACTTCACAAACCTGCAGCAAATGAATTTTCACATTGCGTAAAAAATTTTGTGTTGACTGCCAGTAAAACATAAAAGCAACTTAGATGTGTTCATAGAGTATTGGTAAAAGTTTTTAATTTTAATGTTTTTTTTTATTTTTACGGAAGTATGGCGAATTTAAAATAGGTATGGGCATAGCATATAGTTTTTAATTATATTGTTTTAAATTCACGGGTGTAAGTTTTTGTTTTACTGAACAAGTAAAAGGCATTGTAATGTTTTTTTTGTCAATTGTATTTTGGAATGAAACGCACAACAGTGCGAAGAAGCGAATATAGAAAAACACAAGGGAAGCAGTGCGCAGGTGAAAAACACACACAACAGTGTGAAGGTAAGAATGGACTTATGAAATGGAATGAAAAATGCATAGCAGTGCGAGGTAAAAATATTTGCAGCAGAGCATATGTAAGGGATTTCTTTTGTAGTAGTAAATCCTTGTAATTTTTTGTTTTCACACAACAGTGAATGTAAAAGAAATTTTTACACACAGTGGTGTAAAATTTCAAAAGGAGACAAAGTAATTTCTTTTGAAGTTCTTGGTGAATCCCTCTGAGTGAAAGAGGATGAATTTTGTATCAGGCATTTTATTTTAATGAATACAAAGTTTTTGTGGGTGTATGTAATACTTTGTTCTCAAAAATTAGTTATAACTTCCCTGTGCTAAGATCCTGTGGAGAAAAACAGAGCATTGTCTCTGTGTGTAGTTTGTTTGTTTGTTTTTGGGATTTTACCAGAAAAATCCCCAACAGTGGTATCAGAGCTAGTTCAGGCTCTTTAAAGGTGTCAAAGAAGCTGAAGGAAGGAGTTTTTTGGTTGCAACAACTTCTCCAACAAAGTGAAGACTCAGTGAAAAGGATCCAGGTATTTCTCAAATTAGTTTCTTGTGTTACTGCTGAAGAAACAATGAGTATTTAAAAAAAAAGAGAACACAGTCAGTTATTTGAATCATAGTTTAGAGTGCTAGAATGGCCAGCACCAGCACTAGCATGGGTATGTTTAATCCTCAATTCCCACAGTTCAATGGGAAAAACTATGACTATTGGGCAATAACCA
>APFE030601008.1:4547-14812 GCA_000404065.3 Pinus taeda | reverse complement strand
AAGGATTCAAAACCCCTTGTATTTTTGTATCAAGCAGTGCACCAGAGTGTGTTTCCAAGGATAGCAGCAGCCAAGACATCCAAGGAAGCATGGAAAACTCTCAAGACAGCCTATCAAGGCATGGAGAAAGTGAAGACAGCAAAACTACAGTTGCTGAGGAGAGATTTTGAGAATCTGAACATGAAAGAGTCAGACAATATTGACTCATTCTTCACACATGTGATTGGTTTGGTCACACAAATGAGAACTCATGGAGAAGTTCTTAAAGAAAGGAGGATTGTGGAGAAACTTTTGAGGATCCTACCCTCAAAGTTTGATGTGATTGTCACCACCATAGAAGAGACAAAGGATCTCTCAAACCTTTCAGTTGATGAACTTCATGCATCACTGATAACACATGAGCAGAGATTGATTAGAAATGAAAACTCATCTCTAGAACAAGCCTTCAAGACCCAGATGTCTTTTGGAATAGGAAGAGGTCAAGGCAGAGGAAACAAAAGAGGAAGAGGCAGAAGCCAGAACAAAGGTGGAAGGAATAGTCCAGCAAATGCTCAAGGAAGAGGCAGTAATCCAAATTAGAACCAAGGCCAAGGCAGTAGCCAAAAAAGTGGACATCATCATGCTCAAGGACAAAGGTATGAAAAATCCAATGTCCAATGCTATTATTGTAAAAAATATGGGCATTATGCCAATGATTGTAGGAAGAAGCAGCATGATATGAGTAATAGATCAAATGCAAATGTCACTAGAGAAAACATCAGTCAAGATAATGTGTTGTTAGCTTGTAACATGGCTGAAACAAATAGTGAAGACATATGGTTTTTATACTCAAGTTGCAGCAACCATATGATAGGAAACATAGCCCTGTTTTCTGCTTTAGATCAAAATGTGAAATCAGAAGTCACACTTGGGACTAATAGCAAAATTTCTGTTATGGGAAAAGGAGAAGTCAAAATATTTAAAAAGAAGGGTGAAACAAAAACCATAACAGATGTCTACTATGTCCCTGGAATGAAGTGTAACCTTCTGAGTATTGGACAGCTTGTCCATAAGGGATACAATGTTTTCTTTGAGAATGATGTATGCACCATCATGGATAGAGCACCCAGCAAACGATGCATTGCTGAAGTGAACATGACAAAGAACAGGATGTTCCCTCTTAGAATTAGGGTAAATTTGAAAAACAAAGTAATTGCAGCAGTTACCCAAGAGGCTTTCCAAAGCGTGCCAAAGGATGAAAATTGGTTGTGGCACTTGAGATTTGGACATATCAACTTTGGAGGTCTTAACTTGTTGAGTAGAAAAGGAATGGTAAGAGATTACCATTGATAGAGAAACCGGACAGCCTTTGTGAAGGTTGTATCTTGGGGAAAAAACACAGAGAAAGTTTTCCATCAAGGAAAATCATAAGGGCAAAAGGCACCTTTAGAGATTGTCCACTTAGATGTATGTGGACCAATGCAAACTACATCACTAGTAGGCAGCCAATATTTTCTAACATTCATTGATGATTTTACAAGAAAAACTTGGGTTTATTTCCTAAAGAACAAAAGTGAAGTGTTTGAAAAATTCCGAAATTTCAAAGCACTTGTGGAAAATCAAAGTGGGCTATGTATCAAATTTTTTAGAACAGACAGAGGAGGTGAGTATATCTCCAAGGAATTCCTACGGTTTTGCAGAGAAAATGGAATACACAAGCAGTTTACAGCAAGGTACACCCCACAGTAAAATGGAGTTGCTGAAAGGAAGAACAGGACCATCACGGATATGGCGAGGAGCATGTTGAAGGCAAAGCATTTGCCAAATGATTATTGGGTTGAAGCTATAAATTGTGCAGCGTATATTTTGAATAGATGCCCAACAAAAGCAGTTATGAACAAAGTACCGGAAGAAAGATGGAGTGGGAGAAAGCAAGGAGTCACCCACATGAAAGTTTTTGGATGTGTGGCTTATGCACACATTCCAGATCAGCTAAGGAGGAAGTTGGACAGCAAAGGGGAGAAATGTATTTTCATTGGATATAGTGAGGAATCCAAAGCTTACAGGTTGTATATCCCATCTACCAAGAAATGTTTTGTGAGCAGAGATGTTCAGTTCATTGAGGGGGAAGCTTGGGATGGAAGCATAGAGAAAACAGTGAATGTTAAAAACTGTTTGTCTCATGATGAATATGATGAGGAGATGGCTGAAACACATCCCCAAACTGCAGTACCAACACAAGGGCAGCAAGCGACACCCTTGAGGAGAAATGAGAGTGCTTCTCCAAGCACACCACAAGGAGGAGATTCAAGTGCATCTTCAAGCACTTGCACACTGAATGAAAGAGGTAAAAAGTTTAGAAACTTAAGTGACATTTATGATGAAGGAATGAATTCCTTATTTGCCTTGTATTGTCATGTTGATGATCCTATTCATTTCGAAGATGCAATTAAAGATAGGAAATGGATAAAAGCTATGGATGAGGAGATGAATGCCATAGAAAGAAACAAGACATGGGATTTAGTTGAGTTACCAAAAGGTAAAGAAGTCATTGGAGTCAAATGGGTCTACAAGACCAAGAGCAATGCTGAAGGAAAAATTGAAAGACACAAGGCAAGGCTGGTTGTCAAGGGATACAAGCAACAGTATGGGAGAGATTATGAGGAAACTTTCGCACCGGTTGCAAGAATGGAAACCGTGAGAGCAGTGCTATCCATAGTAGCACAAAACAAGTGGAAATTTTACCAAATGGACGTGAAGTAAACATTCCTAAATGGAGTGTTAATGGAAGAGGTTTACGTTGAACAACCTCTAGGCTATGAAAAGAAAGGCCAAGAGCACAAAGTGTGCAGATTGAAGAAAGCTCTTTATGGCTGAAGCAAGCACCAAGAGCATGGTACAGTAGGATAGATTCCTATCTACTGGAAAATGGATTTGACAAATGTGAGGGAGAACCCACCGTCTACATCAAAGAAAAGGATGGTAAGATTTTAATTGTAGTATTGTATGTTGATGATGTAATTTTTTCAGGTAATGATGACTACCTCATTGAACATTTCAAATCAGTCATGAAAGAAGAATTTGAGATGACTAACATGGTTTTGCTGAGATACTTCTTAGGAATAGAAGTAGATCAAAATGAAAATGGAATTTTTATTTCACAAGCGAAATATGTGAATGAAGTATTGGAGAGATTTAACATGCAGGACAGTAAGGCAGCCATCACTCCCACAGTAATGGGATTAAAACTCAGCAAAGAGGACAGCAGCAAGGATTTTGATCCTAGCTTGTACAAGAGTATAGTTGGCAGCCTTATGTATTTAACTACAACTAGACCTGACAAAATGTTTGTTGTTAGTTTAATTTCCAGATTCATGGAGAGGCCAAAAGAAGCACATTGGCAAGCAGCAAAAAGAGTTTTGAGGTATGTCAAAGGTACTAAAAGACTTGGGATTTTATATACTACTTCAGAATGTTCATATTTAGTTGGATACACTGATAGTGATTGGGCTGGAAGTGTATATGATCGGAAAAGCACTTCCGGTTATGTCTTTCACATGGGTTCAGGAGCCATTTCATGGGCTTCTAAGAAACAACCTATTGTGGCATTGTCTACAGCAGAGGCAGAATATGTGGCAGCTACAACAGCAGCATGTCAAGCAGTTTGGATGAGAAGAATGTTAAGGAGCTTAGGCCAAGAACAAGCAAAAGCGACGATGAATTTTTGTGACAATAGCTCAGCTATTGCATTATCAAAGAATTAAGTGTTTCATAAGAGAATGAAACACATTGACACAAGGTTTCATTACATCAGGGAATTGGTAAGCAATGGAGAAATTGTCTTAGAACATTGTAGGACTCACGAACAGGTTGCAAACATTTTGACAAAGCCATTGGACCATAAAAGCTTCGAATTTTTGAGAAAGTGCCTGGGTATGACTGAATGCCCAGCAGTTGAAATTAAAGGGGAGCGTTGAAATTGTAATTTCAACTGTGCGACAGTTGAACCGCGCAGCATTTAATTCACCCAAAACAGCTCCCGAAAACCATCAAAGCTCATCGGACTGCTTTTGCTATGAAGGTGGTTTTCGTACAAGCGCGCCCGATGCAATAATATTTTTCCATGCGCCAAATGTACTTTCAGCAAAACCACTTTCTATCGGGACGTAACGTTTGGTAACAAAGGGCCTTCCGATATTCATTTCAACCGTTCGATTCCATGAGAGCAAATCAACGGTTGTCGGACTTCACAAACCTGCAGCAAATGAATTTTCACATTGCGTAAAAAATTTTGTGTTGACCACCAGTAAAACATAAAGGCAACTTAAATGTGTTTGTAGAGTATTGGTAAAAGTTTTTAATTTTAATGTTTTTATTTTTATTTTTACGGAAGTACGGTGAATTTAAAATAGGTATGGGCATAGCATATAGTTTTTAATTATATTGTTTTAAATTCACACGTGTAAGTTTTTGTTTTACTGAACAAGTAAAACGCATTGTAATGTTTTTTTTGTCAATTGTATTTTGGAATGAAACGCACAGCAGTGCGAAGAAGTGAATATAGAAAAACACAAGGGAAGCAGTGCGCAGGTGAAAAACACACACAACAGTGTGAATGTAAGAATGGACTTATGAAATGGAATGAAAAATGCATAGCAGTGCGAGGTAAAAATATTTGCAGCAGAGCATATGTAAGGGATTTCTTTTGTAGTAGTAAATCCTTGTAATTTTTTGTTTTCACACAACAGTGAATGTAAAAGAAATTTTTACACACAGTGGTGTAAAATTTCAAAAGGAGACAAAGTAATTTCTTTTGAAGTTCTTGGTGAATCCCTCTGAGTGAAAGAGGATGAATTTTGTATCAGGCATTTTATTTTAATGAATACAAAGTTTTTGTGGGTGTATGTAATACTTTGTTCTCAAAAATTAGTTATAACTTCCCTGTGCTAAGATCCTGTGGAGAAAAACAGAGCATTGTCTCTGTGTGTAGTTTGTTTGTTTGTTTTTGGGATTTTACCAGAAAAATCCCCAACAGTGGTACCAGAAACCTTCTCAAGATTTTGTGAGTTCAAAGCCTTGGTTGAGAAATAATCAGGAAAGAAAATAACGACCTTGTGAAGCGATAATGGTGGAGAGTATGTCTCTCAACAGTTTAAGAACTTCTATGCAGCAGAAGGAATTAAACAGGAGTTAATAGCACCCCATAACCCATAGCAGAATGGGGTGGCTGAAAGGAAGAACAAAATGATTATGGGAGTAGCTCAAGTGATGCTGCATGACCAAGGCCTACCTCTTCATTTATGGGTTGAGGCCTGAAATACAACAGTATACTTGCAGAATACAAGCCCACATCGTATACTAGGGATGAAGACACTAGAGGAGGCCTTCTCCGAGGAGAGACCAAATGTGAGTCACTTCAGGATCTTTGGCTCATCGGTACTTTTCCATGTAACCAAAGATGCCCGGAAGAAGCTAGAGCCAATAGTTGAGTTGGGGATACTTGTGGGGTACACTGATACACCCAACAACTATCGAGTGTTCTTTCCTACTAGTCAGAGGACAGTAATATGCAAAGATCTGAAGTTCGACGAGCAGAAGGCCATGCGAGCTTCCTTTGAGAGGGAGTTCAAGTTACATGGAAAGGAGGAACTTTTGGTTCCTAAGGAGGAGGAGCCTCAGATTGATGTGGAGCAGCCGCATGTAGAGGATCCACGAGTGGAGACTTCCACTCATGCAGAGTCTTCCAGAGATGGGAAGAAATCCTCAATAGACACTGACAGATTGTTGATGGATGCAAGAGAGAATGGGGAACAACCATCTTCTCAGTGCAGACAAAGGAGGTTACCTAAGCAGTACACTAGTTACATGGCCCTAGTTGGGGGGAGTGTAGAGACAAAACCATCTTCCTTCGAGGAAGCATTTCAGCAGTGATTCTAGGTTGATGTTATCATGGTGGAGTATGACTCCATAGTTTGGAACAATGTTTGGGATGTTGTTCCAAGATCAAAGGACAGGTCAATGGTGATTTCCAGATAGATTTACAAGGTGAAGAAAGAAATTGATGGTAGTGTGGAGAAACACAAGGGAAGGTTTGTTGCCTTTGGTTTCTCATAGGTTGAGGGGATTGACTATGATGAGACTTTTGCTCCTGTAGCAAGGTACTCATCTATCAGATCGATGTTGACACTATCAGCACAGATGGGTTGGAAGATCCATCAGATGGATTTGAATACTGCATTCCTCAATGGAAAGATTGAGGGAGAAGTGTACATAGAGCAGCTGGAAGGATTTGAGACCTTCGATAGTGAGTGGCATGTGTGCTAACTCAAGAGAGTTTTGTACGAGCTGAACCAAGCATCTCGTGCTTGGTACACCAGGATTGACAGCTATTTCACCGGGTTGGGCTTCACAAAGAGTGAAGCAGATGCGAACCTATACCACATCATGGTAGAAGGTAAGCCATTGATCATTGTTCTTATGTTGATGATCTAATATTGATAGGTGATGATTAGTTGATCAAGTCTTGCAAGGAGGGCCTTGCAAGAGAATTCGAGATGAAATACGTGAGTCTCATGCACTACTTTCTAGGCATGGAATTGTGGCAGAATGATGGGGAAGTGTTTGTGTCTCAAGGCGAGTATGCCAATGAGATACTCAGGAGATTCCACATGGAGAAGTGCAAGCCCATGCAAACTCCTCTAGCATGTAACTCAAGGAAGGAGGATGCTACTTCAGGTAAGGTAGTAACTACTACTATTTATCAGCAGCTTATGGGTTCATTGATGTATTTAGAGAACACATGACCATATTTGTGCTTTGCAATGAACCAGCTGAGTCAAGCTATGGTTCAGCCTACCAAGCTATTTTGGAAGGCAACAAAGCATGTGCTGAGATACCTTAGAGGCTCATCTGAGTATGGATTATGGTAAAGACAGACAGACGGAGTGAAGCTTTAGGGCTTCACAAATGCAGATTGGGCAGGGAGTCCATCAAATCGGAAGAGCACTTCAGGAGGAATTTTCAACCTTGGTTCAACTACAGTTTCTTGGTACAGTAGGAAACAGAGGTCAATTGCACTTAGCTCAGCAGAGGCTGAATACATGGCTTCCACTAAGGCAGCATGTGAGGCCATTCGGATGCGAAAAATTCTAGTTGGATTGTTTGATCAGAGTATGGATCCAACTGTGATTTATTGTGATAATCAGAGTTGTATCAAACTCTCTGAGAATCTAGTATTTCATGACAGGTCCAAGCACATCGATATCCGGTATCATCATCTTTAAGACTATGTGGTGAATAGGATCATGTTGTTGCAATATTCTTCGACCGAGGAGAAGGATGCATACATTTTGACTAAGGCATTTTCAAAATGCAAATATGAGTTCCACAGAGATAGGATCAGGGTGACAGATAATCCCTTTCTTGTTGAGAGGGAGTGTTGAAAATAGCAACAAGAAATGCTAAAAATAGAAGTGCTAAAAATAGCATTCCTATAAATAGAATTTCGGGATACATTCCAATTTTAGTTAGTCTCTAAACTAAAATTGAGAACCAAAATTCGAATTTGATCTTAGTAGCTATTTGAAAAATAATTAATTAATTTATCTTGAGGTAATTAGTTGGAGAAAATCAAACATGAAGTCTATGTGAAGACATGCAACAGTTATCCCTTTGATTGAGGAAGTTATCCCTTAATTAAGGAGATCAAGATGAGTTGTACTTTGAGTTGTAATTAGTTAGCTCAATTCGCTGAATTAAGTCTAGTTAGATTAGTTCCAACAGTTTGTGGAACTGATTGTGAGTTCAGCTAGTTAATGCATGCATGCATGTAACTAGTGTGCTTCAGATAACTGAATATTCTCTCATAAATAACTCATGCATGTTAGTTTAGTCAGAGACCTAGTTGAGATCAAAGGAAGGGACAGTGTACTATTAGTTCCAAGAATATTCCCATGAGGATATCTCTTGAATGTATAAGGAATTCATTCCTTGAGGATTGCATAGTTTAGTGTGAGGACAGTGTTGTGTATGAGATGAGAATTCACACAGGTAGCAGCCAAAGGACCCAGGAGAAACTGTGCAAGGAAATAGGAGACTTGGAGGACTGAAGGTAGGCATATGTGTTGTCTATTCTGTCTATGAGAAGCAGTGAGGGATTGTACTGAGAGCTAGATAGCTTGTGAGCTAATGCTTTGTGTAATCCTCAAATATTTCCACTTGTATGATAATATAGATAGCGAGGTTTTTAGCTGAGGTTTTCCCCAGGGTATTCTTCTATGTTCATGTGTGATTTTTTCTTCTTCATTTGTTATATGTGTTCTATTTGATCTTGTACAAAATCAATTAAGCTTCTACAAGTTTGTTTGTAGAAGTAGATCAATTATTTTGCTTTAGTATATTGCATTATCTAGTGATCTACAGTGAGAATTTCTACAAGAATATAACACAAACCAACATTCTCCCACTTGTTGTTTTCTTTCCATAGGGGGTCAAAAGATAGCTTAGTCATTTATCCAACCCTACAACACCCATTATTTCTCTACACCAAGATAACTTCTCAGAGCTCACAAATTTTGTCAATGCATATGTAGTATTATTCAAAGTGTCCACCTTTACCAGCAACACCTTTTTGTCTTCTATCATATCCCTCACAAAGTGATACTGAACATCAATGTGCTTTGTATTTGAATGATATGCAAGGTTCATTGCCAAGAAAATTGTACTTTGGCTATCACAGTCTATCCTTATAGCTCCATGTACTAACCCCATACTTGAACACAATCTCCGCAACCAACTGCTTCCTTGTTTGCATGAGTGGCTGCCATGTATTCTTCCTTTGTAGTTGATAGTGCCACTACAGCTTGTTTCTTATTCATCCAACTGACTACACCTCCAAATAGGTTAAACACATACCCACTTGTAGATCATCTTTGATACAGATCTCCAGCCTATTCTGCATCAACAAAGCCATGAATATCCAACACTCTGTCCAATCCTGGTCTTCCTTGGTAGCAAAAACCATAATCACTAGTGCCATGCAAATACCTGGAAACCCACTTCACTGCTATCCAATGCTCCTTCCCCGGTTTTGACATAAACCTTCTCAATACTCCCACTGCATGTGCAATGTCTGGTCTAGTACAGACTATTGCATAGATCAGGCTACTGATTGCACTTGCATATGGAACATGGGACATGTACTCTTCTTCTTCTTGTGTCTTGGGACACTATCCAACAAATAACCTCACACCTACAGGAATAGGAACCTTCACCAATTTACTATCCTTCATATTAAACCTCTACAGTATTGTCTTGACATAGTCCTCTGGTTTAACCAGATCTTCCTCTTTTCCTGGTCTCTTTTAATTTCCATTGAAAAAATATAGTTTGCAGCACCAAGACCTTTCATGTCGAATTTGGAGGACAATTGGGTCTTCAAATATTGGATAATTTCTTTGTCATTTCCAACCAGCAACATATCATCCACATACAAGACAAGATAAATCACATGATCACCAATTAATTTAAAATACACAAAGTGATCTACTTTGCTTCTGGTGAAGACAAGTTCCCGTATAAATGTATCAAATTTCTGATACCATATCCTTGGTGATTTTTTTAACCCATAAAGAGACTTTTTTAATTTGCATACCATTTCTTTCTTACCCTTCACCACAAAACCTTCAGGTTGCTTCATGTAGGTCTCCTCTTCCAAATCCCCATGAAGAAATGTTGTCTTTACATCCATCTGTTCTACCTCAAAATCAAAAGCAGTAGCAATAGATAAAAGTAATCTAATAGAAGCTACCTTGGAAACAAGAGAAAAAATATCACCAAAATAAATTCCTGACCTAGGAATAACCTTTTGCTACCAACTAAGCTTTGTATTTCTCCACCTTTCCTTCGGTATCTGTCTTCTTTTTGAACACCCATTTGCTGCCAATGGTTTTCCTTCTAGCCGGCAACTCCACTAGATCCCAAGCCTCATTTTTGTACAAAGATGACATTTCATCAACCATGGCCTCTTGCCAGAGTTTTCCATCCTCTAAATCTACTGCTTCCTTCACAGTTTTGGGATCATCATTAGTAACAGATAAAGAAAAATATAAACAGAAAGTAGTACAACTATACCTTTTCGGTTGCCTTCTTTCTCAAACCGATCTTCTCACACTTGGAGTTTGTGGCTCTTCATCTTCTGATTCCTCCTTTGTTGTAGAGTCCGATTCTTCCTCCTTAAGCTCAAACTCTATCTTCTCAGGTTCCTTTGGTTGGACTTCATGTTTAAT